>JBBIGA010054622.1:0-12732 GCA_037576975.1 Alestes dentex
CCAACAGTTGGATATGTATTTATATAAATGTAGCAGCAGTGTGTACAGTGTGCAAATGGGTTGTTAAAGTGCAATTGCAAATGGGTTGTTAAAGTGAAAGTCCCTGATCCAAGACAATAAACACATTAGAGACCTTTTTTTATTTGAAACTTTTTTTTTTTTTTTTAACTTGTACTGGACTACAGCTGGTGGCCTAGTGGTTTGGGCATTTGCCCTGTGATCAGGAAGTCGTGGGTTCAATTCCCAAGACTGCTAAGCACCTCTGAGGTTCCCTTGAGTGCTGTCCCCACCCACTGCTCCACGGGCGCTGTGTTCCTGCCTGCCTGCTGCTGTGAATTAAACGGATTAAATGTAGAGGAAGAATTTCGTGCTGTTCACACTGTGTGCTGTGGTGTGTTCACGTATGACAGAATGAAAATATAAATAAATAAATGAGTCCATGTCACACATGTACTGTGCCATAAGATGTACAATATGTGTAAGCATTTGAGGAAAAAAAAACTTTACACAATAAGACAAATGGAGACTTTAAAGTAACAGGACAACCACTAAGATTCGTAACCTTTGATGCAGCAGAGGAAAAATAAAGTGCCAACTTTGTCATCCGTAAACATACCACAGCAGACAGTGGGAACAGGATGAAATTCTCAGTTTTTAACCCATTTAACCCATTTAATCCATTCACCAAGTGAAGCAGCGGGCAGCCAGGAACACAGCGCCCAGGGAGCAGAGTGTGGGGACGGTACCTTGCAGTGACTGAACCTCAGTGGTGCCACTAGCAGTCCTGGGATTTAAATGCATGCCTTCTGATCACAGGGCCAACTCCCGAACGTATATTGATAGATTAACGTTAATGGATTAATAGATTATTAGGATAATAGATTAATGTTGCTTTCTTCCCAGACTGATTTAATTTAGTGGTGTTTGGTCCAGTTCCCAAAGTGGATGTGGTTTTTAGCTTGTTTGACCTGCAAAGGCCTTGTGGTTCAGCTCTGAATGAGAGGTTATTGGGTACGTGTTGAACATTTGTTGAGGGCGTTGAATTGGAACCCAACTGTTTGTGAATCAAACACTGGCTACATACTGATAAGTCAGTGGCAGTTTTCGGTCCTTGCAGTGCCGACTTGATGCTTGAATGATTCGTGAATGGCTCAAGACGTTTGCACAGTATATTTACTGCTCTTTGAAGGCCATGATGGTGAGGGTTCCCCACTGACTCTCTGTTTGATATGCCCAGGTGGGGAGAGCCTTGGTACCCATGCTAGCTTTTATTAGGGAAGTGAAAAAATAAATAAAGAAAATTCAGTTGCTACTTCATATTAGTAAATCTCTCTCTCTCTCTCTCTCTGTCTCTGCAGTAAGTGTGGGACCTTTCCTCCAGAGAGCTGCTGGTTTAGCCTTGTCTGCAGCGCAGGATCTTTTATAGGTGAGTGATGTTTAGGTCATTACTATAGACCAGATGATAGGAGTTAAAGCACACGACCACAAACACAACCTGCTTGACCATGTCGGTGTTTCTAATAAATTGGCCAGGGAGTGGAAGCACAAGGTAGGTGTTCCTAATAAACTGGCCAGGGGGTGGAAGCACACGGTTGGTTTTTCTTATGAAGTGAATTAAGAGTATGTGTGGATGCTTTATTCATAAAAGCATCTGATTGGCCTCTGTCTGTGTTCCAGTGATGCTGATTGGTCTGCTGCGCTATGCTCAGGTGATCCACAGGCAGCAGAACAGCCTGTTGAATTTGCTGGGTCTTTGCACAGGCTGGCTTTGTGCTGCAGGGCTCAGTATAGTGGGAAACTTCCAGGTAAGGGAACCCAGTGCAGAAACTGTGGTTAAATGCGGTTAATGGTGTTTGGTTATGCAGAAGTAAATTGAGTCTTGCGAGTTAGACCTTGGACAAAAAGCAAAGCCAAAGGAAACCATTTGCATTACAATGATTGTGCTGTATTTTACAGTGTTTGTACCTTATATTGATATCTATTTTATGTTTATGGAATGTTTTACAATAACCCTTAAGGAGACAGCGGCCCCAGATAACACCTTACTGTGTGTAGTATTGTTTTTTTCACATTAATATTGCTACAGTTAATAGTGATGTTATGTTCAGCAAATCAGTGTGTCCCTTGTGGAAGTCCAGTACAGTAACCCCCTCACTTTAAAGCGGATCAGCAGTCGCGGTTTCAGTCCAACGTGGATTTTTTCTGAGAACCTAACTAATAATTGTTTGCTGAAACCCCGGCATTAACGCGGAAACTGCAGATATCCTCCGCATTTTTTTTTTACTTTTGTGATGTCCAGCCCTTGTCCGCCACGCCCCCTCGTCCTCAGGTTTGAAAGTAGCCAATCCAAGAACACTATTTATTTCTCCTTGTTGCTGATTGGCTGCTGCCCTTTGATGCAGCTGCAGTCCAGAATGTTCCCCGTGGAGAGTCTCGGGTGTTCTCATGTTTTTCATTTTTGTTCTTCTTCAAGCCCTGTATTTTTATTACTGTAAATTCAATTAATTTCTTACTGTATTTACCTGCTTATACCAAAGAAAATGTGTGTGCATGAATTACAGTCCAGTCTATATGGGGGTAACATCGGTATTTACATTCTAGCACTGCAGGAGTTCAGTGTGAACTGTACAGTACAGGTACGGGTTTACCTTTACATTTTTATGGGTTTACACTATAAAAATAGGCATCTTTCGGCATCTTTCGGTATTTTTTTTTATCACAGTGCCATTTTTCACTATAAGTGGTTTCTCTTGGAACGTAATGCGGGGCTTACTGTATTACTAATCCTGATACTTTTTACTGAATTCAAGTTTGTTTGTATTTATTCCAATGTTAACTTTGCATAAAGACACTTTATCAGTTTGCATTGGGGCCTAAGAGTTTTTACATTACTGTATGCAATAATAATAATAATAAGTTTAAGTTAAATAGAGCCTTTCTCAAACCTAAAGGCACTTTACAGAGTGACACCAAAATTAGCATACAAGTTATAAACTCACATTTACTACACAACAACGAGCCTAGACAGACACAGAATCGCAACTCAAAGAGTTATCTGTGAAGAAAGCATGGTCTCTTCTGGTTCTGAACCATAACCAGGTTAAATCTGGCTCTACCCTCTGTTTCAAAAGATCCACTCTCAGGAGCATCACATCAGGCTCCCACTTCAGATCTCTGCACCTGCAGGACTTAAATGACCCCAGATCTCTCTCACGCATTCCTCCAAAACAAACTTTACATGGGCAGGACGCAAGCATGCAGTGTTTGCCTCTCAGTGTAGGACCTGCTCTTACAATTTACTGCAGGATTGATGGAACCCATACGCCCAGGCTCAGAGACTTGACTTTTATTGTGTGTATTGCTATTGTATAATCTTTGCTTTGATCATATCCAGCAAAACAGCTCCTTGCACTCCAGGGCTCCCGATGGCTATCTACCCCATTCTGCTCGCACCGCATCCGCCGATTGTGTACTGAATCAAAAACATACTTTGTATTTTGATTCTCTCACTGTCCAAAGCCACCCTGCAGTTCCATGGGTGTGGTATATATCTGGTTCTCTTTCTGATTCTTCAAGTCTTATGATTGCATACTTCCTGTGACATCACGTTGTAAAAAGATACTTCATTAGGTCCACATACCTAAAGATATATCTGTTATCAAATGGCGCTTTTCCACTCGCACAAGGGACCCCACCATACTGTGAACAAATGCTTTTCCGTTATAAATAAAGCGACCTGAACCTGAGCTGCTTGATGGCGGGGCTGAAAGTGGGCTGCAGCCGAGCTGACTGCATAACTGATTTCTGATTGGTCAAAATGTTTCATCACAACATGGAAAGAGGCCACTGTTTATTTACTGTCCGCATAATAAACAGCAACAGTGGAGACACAAACTAACAACTGGGAAGTGGATGAAGTTCAAGCTCGACTGTCTGTTTGGGCTGAAGATAAATTTCAGTGGGAGTTTTCTATGACAAATTTATGAGAAACGTGAAGGTGATCCAGGACGTCACTAACAAGTTATCTGGGTTCAGTTTTCATCACGCAGAGAAAACATTCACTCAAACAAGACTATAAATAATAAAAGACCACAATAACAAAAGCAGCTCTGACACAAAAAACTACATGGAGGTGCACAATAAAAAGGTTGCAAAGCCATTTCTAAAGCACAGGCACTCAAGCAAACCACAGTGAGAGACCATATCTCCAACTGGAAAGAACTTGAAACAGTGGCAAATCTTCCCAGATCAGCCATCCTATCACAGTTCCTCCAAGAGCACAGCAACACTTCATCTAGAAAGGTCTCGCCCGTCTCGTGTGTACCACCATTAGAAAGAGAACTGGGCACAAACAGTGTCCATAGGAAGGTTGCAAGGCTAAGAACACTGCTAACCATTTACCAAAAAAACACCTTGAGAACATTCAAGCCTGTTGGAATAATGCTCTGTGAACTTCTCTGTGAAGATGGATCCTGTTACATGTGGTTCAAAGTTAACCTGGCATTTCACACTAAAAACACCAGCAGTCATACTTGGTTACTGGGCGGTCCTCGAAGGAATCATGAGATCTGACCCAGAACCTTCTCACAGTGAAGGGACAAAGCTAACCACTGCACCACCATCAATTACCATCATTTACAGATGAGATACTCCAGGATCATACTTGGGAAACACTCTTGATTTCTGCTCATTTTGCATATCTGTCAAACTTGTCAAAATTGTTCAAACTAGGGTTGCACCGATACCGATACTAGTATTGGGTATCGGGCCGATACTTCATTAAAATACTCGTACTCGTATTCATACGTGAACTGCCGATACCATGCACCGATACCACTGAACAATATCCTATTTCACTACATTAACTGATCACTCTGCGCAGATGTGATATGTTGTCCAGCCTGACTTCAATATCTAGTGGGAGACAACAAGCTGGAAACTTGGTGTCAGTTATTCTATCCACGAGCTATTAGATTTTTTTCAGTAGGACGAGTAAACAATGTCAGCGATTTGGAAATATTTTAAGATACAAGACGACAACAGGAGTCAAGCGTACTGTAAGATCTGTACTGCAACGGTGTTGAGGGGCGGAAAAGAAAGTACATCGTTTAACACTAGCAATTTGATTAAACATCTGAAGACGCAGCACAGTGCTAAGTACACAGAGTTGCTAATGCTAGTGCAGGACTGCAGCAACCAAACTTAACGCACATGTTTGTGTACAAGAAAGCAGGAGACTGTTTTGATACTTTCTTTAAGGGTGTTTTCACATAAAGTCCTCTTCAAAGGAACCTAACTCAGTCCTCTAGACGTGGTCCAAAAAGTGGACCGACAGAAAGGGGACTCTTTGTATGTTCACAATGAGTTCATTTGAAGGGGACTCGGTTCTTAGTTCATTTGAAGGGGACTCGGTTCTTTTTCTGCTCACAGTGTGAGTTTATTTGAAGGGGGCTCGGTTCTTTTTCTGCTCACTCTGTGAGTTCTTTTGAAGGGGACTCGGTTCTTTTTATGTTTACACTGTTTGTACATTTGAAGGGGACTCGGTTCTGTTTTTGCTCCGGAGCTGTACCGTACCACGTCATCTAACTACGGCAAGCCTACAGGGCATAAACAGTGGAAGCGAATCCGGAGCGCTTTGTGTTCATAATACGCGAGTTTAACTGAACCGTGCTGCGGACTTAAAGCTTTGTTCAAAGAATGAACAATTTTTTGCCTTGGAATAGCCTTCTGTTCATACTTTTTGTATTTAACCTTATTATACCCTTAGCAAAAAGGAGTTTATTCAAGTGTACTACTAGTATACTTATTTTATACTAAAACTGAGGCAGTATACTTAATAGTATAGTGAATATACACAGAATAGTATAGTGAAATATACTTGACTTATACTGATAAGTATAAAGAAAGTAAATGAAGTACAGTTTTGTAAACTTAAAATGTTCCAATTTAGTCAGAAGAAGTATTAAATTAGTATACTTTCAAGTACACTACAAGTACATGGTCCGTATACACTTTTGATCTTCCTTTATTGATTTTCTATGCTTTCTTCTCTGTTATTCTTTTTTTTATTACTTCCTACTCTTTTTATGCTTCCTGATTTATTGATATTTTTATTCTATTCCTGTGAATCACTTTGAATGACCTTTGTGTATGCTAATGCGCTACATAAATAAACTTCACTTGACTTGACTTGACCCAACAAGACATGAGCTAAAATTCCTTCCCAGTGGTGTGAAAGAGTATGAAAGGATCTGAAACCATTGTGGCAAAAATGAAAAGGCAAAAATCAAATGCAAATGCTTTTTCCCACCACTGTTAATACGATTTTGAGCTCCAAGCAGATGAAGACGGCTAAATGTAGAATATCCGGCCACGTACTTAATGGGAAGCTTACACAGCAGCATGAGGTGGGAGGCATATCTTGGTCTTACTGTTTGTCATCATAATATCATTGGCTCAGGCTTTAAAAATGGCCTACAGTTTTTACATGTTCTCACTGGGAGTCAAAACACAACCACCCATCTCCTCAGATTAGTGTTAACAGAGAAGCAGAGCCCCCCTATGTAATTCACACCACCAAGCCCAGTCTCGAAACTCCAGATGTTGCGTTCCTGTTGGTTCTGAGTGCTGTGCGGCCGCTCCAAACCCATTCCTCCTCGGCCCGTCCGTGCCTTCCACAGTCAGCAAGACATCTACAGTGGAATGTTTATTATAAACAGTTGTTGCAGGGAAGCCAGAGCAGCCCTCTTCCTCTCCCTCCGTGTGTGGAGGTTGCTGGGTTCAAACACGGTGGAGCAGGAGCACGTTCTACATCTGTACATCTGTATCTGCTGGCTTTGACGAAAGCCTTCTACAGCTCTTGTCCCATTTCATTTGGAACATGTGGCCATTTTTGTCAGTTTTGAGTCCTGGCCAGAAACCTGCACGGACGTTCAGAGGGCAGTGGCTCTACCACCACACAGTGCTGCTAAGATACATGTCTACCTGTCACAAACATTGTTTCATATTATCATAAAAGTAAAGCATGCTGTCACAGGACACTCAACCTACTGTTATATTCATGAGCTGCTTCTTAAAGGCCCCCCCCCCATTTCTTAATATTTCGCTTTGAATCTCCTTGTTGGTACAAAAATACTATTGGTTGTCAAACTGTCTTATCTTTGTAATGTTGGTTGGATTAAATGAAAGAAATGTGATCAAATGTTTTACTGACAGGCTGCAAAGTGCCTAAGGATGAATATTTGAATATTTGGAGGCAGAATATAAAGAAATGAAGGGGTCTCAAGACTTTGCACAGTACTTTTATTGAAAACCAAATAAAATTATACAGGGTAAATTAGCATGGAATTTAACCAGGAATGTCCATGGAAAACAAAGCAAACAGAGCCACCATCAAGTATGGGATCTTGACCATTTAAAAATATAGATTTATGAATTCGGAAGTAATTTAGTGCGGTATTATCTGATTTATTTAGCTGTTTTGCATAAAAGTATTGCATAGGAACACAGTTTACATGTTGTAAATGTATAATCCTATTACACGTAACAGTGCTCTGTGTGTGTGTGTGTGTGTGTGTTCCAGGTTGATTTTGCCAAGGTGCTTCACTATGTGGGTGCGGGTTTGGCCTTCCCCTCCAGTCTAATCTTCGCGTGTGTGCAGACGGTCCTGACGTACCGGCTGGCAAAAACACAGAGGGACTTCCAGACCACCCACCTCAGACTGACCCTCAGCCTGCTGGCCCTAGTCACACTCATCCTCAGTATCCTTTCCTGTGTGTGTACGTGTGTGTGTGTTTGTGTGGATGTGTGTTATACTGCTGCAGTATGTGGTCCATGGTGCACTCTGGTGGACAGAAAATGTCATAAATGTAAAGACATTTCATATACACACTCCAGGCCAGTATTTTGGGCCCTGCCTCAGATTTAAAATAAAAAAGTAAAGAAGTTGCATTTTCAAAATGTCATTACAAGAAAACATCACAAATATTTAAATGTAATAAATGTAACTCTGTTTTTCAGTATTTTAGTCTGTAGTTGCACATTTAGCCACAGACGCTCAAACTGTTGGTTCTGAAGAGACACATCAGGTCTGTCTTTAGTGACCGACATTCACTTTGTGTTGATCCTGAAAAAAGAAAAGTATCACTCAGTTCTTCAACATCACACAGTTCCTTCCAGTTTACGGATTTTCATTCATCAACAGGATCACGATCCCAATGTGTAGCGAATCATTTATTTATTTTATTATTTTAATTTGAGGGTGGGCTTAAACCTCTGGCCTGTACTTTTTGCCAAGCATGTTTCTGATATAACGCATTCTTCCCGTTTACATTGCATTTCATTTCTAAGACACTGGACACTAATACACTCCACTTAGATGTAAGTGATGAAACGTGAGCAGCTGCACTGGTTGTCGTGAATTATATCTCTACCAATAAGAACCCTTGTATCTACTGTCACTGTGCATTTTATCAGCTCCATTAACCATACAGGTGCATTTGTAGTTTATAGGTACAGACTACAGTCCACCTGATTCTCTGCATCTTTCCCCCTCACTTTATCATCTTTATTAAAGTGTGAAGAAAGAGACCTGTAGTTTTCCTGAGAGGTCAAGATGCTTATAAATGGTCCAGCTGTGTATTTGTGTTGTGTTCAGTATGTGATGAGCTTGTACTGCTGCTATCTTGGCCAGAGATTGTAAAAGAGATTTTAATCTTAGTGAGACTTCTTGGTAAAATACAGGGAAAATTGCACCTATGATCCTTAACCTCCTGTGTTCTAGGTGGTGTGTTTTTTGTGCAGGAGAGCTTTGCTCTGCAACACGCCGCCGCTTTGTGCGAGTGGCTCTACGTCATCGCTATCCTGCTCTTCTACGGATCGTTTGTCTTTGAGTTTCGCTTCATATCTGCAGACACCTTGGTGGCTCTGATCCAGACAGGAGTGGTGCCACATCTTTCTCAGAATGAGTGTAAGCGGGAGAGCGCCTTGCCTTTCTCGCAGGCCGCTACAGGACCTTAAATTAGAGGTTTTCTGACTGTATGTGTGACCAAAATATGGCACTGGACCACCTCAGGCTGTCACAACTACTCTGAAGCACCTTGGCACTGATTCTGCGAGTCTCTGGAACTGCACTAGTGGGACGTTTTTCTAAACAATATTCCTTGGATTGGTGTTTTGACGATGGCAGTATAGAATGCTGTTAAGTGGAACCTGTTTGGTAATTTGTGTTATTTTGTTGGTTTTAAAATAATTACACAGTGCTTTGCAGTTTATACCTTACATTCATCCTGTTATTAGCTAGAACGTGTTGAGCCTTTAAGTGGAACACTCCGTGTGACCCAAAAAATTACCTTTGGAGTTTGTATCTCACGTTTACCCAGATTATAGTTAGAATTTAAGGGATTGTAAAAGGAAGCGTTACTCGTTACAGATGTCGTTAAACCAGTCATTCAGCTACAGACAAAGGTGATCACCCAGAAAAGCTGTGTATTGATCTACAGGGACCTTTCAAGATGCCCCACACAGCATAACTGAACCACCAGACCACCTTAATGCAGAGGTCTAGCATTCAGGCCTGTTGTCTTGGTGTGTGCTGCACATGCACTCGCCCACTTGGGGAGAACATGGTGACGGATGATAACTCTGACTTTCTTTGCATCTTTGTAGACCAGTGGCTGTGAGTTTTACACCAATGACCTCCCAAATTGTCATTTGTCCTGATAATGGGGGGGTTTTGCACTGCAGCCTTACTATAAAGTCTCTCTATGTATATTACAGGCCAGAAGTTTGGGCTCACCCTAGGATTTAAAAAAAATGATACTCTGCTCTTTCATTCTTTCCAGAAATGTTCAGAAATAACTTGTATCTAAACCCTCCCAGCACCTTTTCCAGCAGAAACAGTTGTGTGTGATGTTCTGGATCATGTGGAACTTGTGGGTCTCCAGCTGGTCCCTGCAGCTCAATGGGAGAAAGATCTGGAGACTGGGGAGGACGAGACATCACTCTCTAAACTTTCTGCTCTTCTCTGCACTGGAGAGAATTCTGGAACAGTTCTGAAGAAGTTTGGGATCATGATCCTGTTGAAGAATGAAATTTAGAACTGAGTGATACTTTTCTTTCTTCATGATCAACACAAAGTAAATGTAAAGACAGATGTGATTGAGTCTTTGTGGCTAAATAATGTGTTGCTACAGACTGTAAACTACTGAAAACCAGTCAGTTACATTTGTTGTAAGTATTTTTGTTTTCTTTTAATAACATTTTGAAAGAGCAGCAGATCGGTTGGATGGGCCCAAAATCCTGGCCTGTAGTGTAGCTGAGGATGGACATCTGAGGACATCCTGCACTGAAATTCTCAATCACGTAAGGAACATCTGCTCTTACATATCGCACTAAGTAGCGTCTCCTTACTGATGTCTCCTCAGATCTACATGGTTACTTTAGTTCTTAAAAACTGAAGCACCATGATAATGAACCCTCTTTCAGAGTTAATTATCTCCTCTTGGTCCAAAGTCAAGCCTTTGTAGTCATGCCACAGCGTAGAGAAGGGTGTAACTAACTGTATTACTGTATTACACCTCCACTCATTCAGATTTTTCCTTCCATTTGTGACTCATCTGTTGATCCACAAGCCATAGTTACAGGACTGAAGGTGAATCTCTGGCCCTGTCCTGTTTTTTTGTTGGGACATAAAATTATGAAACACATTCTGAAGCACCAAAGACCGTCACCTTCAGGACAGTCTCCTTTAAAAGGCCCTGTTTTTATAAATGCTGAATGTTCAGAAGGACAGAAGAACCTCAGAAGAATCCGAACCTTTCTCACCACTGAAGCCACACGGTTACTCGTCCAGTCTCTGGTCATCTTTAAACTGGACAACTGCAACTCTCTTCTGGCTAGACCTCCACTGAAGGTGACGGGACACTTCAGCTGATTCAGAATGCAGCTGCGAGGTTAGTCTTCAATCTTCCTAAATTCTCACACACTATGCCTCTACTACAGAACTTTCACGGGCTCCCTGTGGCCGCTTGCATTAAGTTTCAAGTCCTTAACACTCGCCTTCAAGGCCAAGAATGGACTTGCACCTCCAAACTTAAAAGCTCTGATCAAGCAGCGTCACTTCTCGTCCTCTCAGAGCTTCAAGCACTGCTCGTCTGAACCTCTGCTGCTCAGAAGAAAAGAAAGACCTGCGTCAAGACTCTTCTCAGTCTTGGCCCCCCAGTAGTGGAACGAACTCCCTCTTTCAATTAGATCTGCAGAGTCCTTCGCTGTCTTCAAGCATCTTCTGAAGACCTACCTGTTCAAGGAGCACCTTGGTGACTAACCAGTCCTCTCACTTCTCTCTTATACATCTTTTCCTACATATTTAACAAATCCCTCAGGCACTTGCCCTCTTAACTGTTTTTCCTTACTCGTGTATAAACCTCTGACTTTTTTCTTTTGACAGGGTTTGTTAAGGTGTGAAACTTATCTAGCAGTAACTTGGTTAAAAGCTGATGTTGATTTAAGTATATCTTTACAGGTTTGAAGAATGTGGACTACTAAAGCACTGATGTACGCCACTCTGGATAAGAGCGCCAGCTAAATGCCGTAATCGTAAAAAGATAGAAATTTTAAAGATGAAAATCTTAGTAAAAGAGCAGAATACGTTGCAGTGACCACCAAAAAATGTGCCATACTTAAGAAAGTAGTAAGATTAAGATACCGCTTAACTAAATAGGGTTTAGAGTTTGTTCTAACACAGCACTGTAGTGTTACACTAGGACAATTGACATTAACCTTCAGAGACGTTTAAAAAGTCTTTTTCCAACAAGCACCAATTGTCATTATATATTTTGGTGTAAAACAAATGAAAGTAGTTAGTTTGACAAATAACACTTGTAAAAGGTATTAATTAGGTTAGAAACTTCTTAAAATAATTAATAATCAGTTATAAATCTTTAAAAAGAACTAACATTGGGCTTGTACATTTAAACATCTTGCTGTTTCTTGATCTTACTTTGTCAGTCAGTGTTCATCTGATAGAACAGCTCTCTGTTACTCTTTTTATTTAACTACTTATTTCTGTTTATGATGTGGGAACCATTCATAAAGAAATTAATTAGTTCATAAATATTCTTAAACCCTTTATAAAGGTAGTCTTATTGAAAAGTGGTACCAATTTTAGAGATGGTTAAATTGATGAAGTGTCCAAATACTTTTGAGGGCCACTGTATTTCCCAAACAGGAAAATCTTTAATAATTAATACTCTTCTTTATGATTTATAATAAATGTAATTGTGTCATGAACTATGTTCAGATAACCAAAATAAAAGCAGTGTTTTTTTCTGAGAAGTTGTTTGTAATTGGGTCATATTTTTGCTTTTGTCCAGTGTTGGCTTTGAATTCTTAATACAATGTCTGATAAAGGGTCTGATTACACACTCTACTCTTCACTAAGGGACTGGAGGTTCCTGCAAGATCGAATTCCATTTTTTGGAGGTAAAATAGTAGAAAAAACTCTTTGGTTACTGAGGTTGAAGTCAGGATTCAGATTAAGTGTAGGTGTAGTGTTTGATACAATATAACATGAGTCAGTGGAATTTCTTCATTAATATAGTCTTGACCCCCCTCATTTCCTCATTTCATCTCCTTGTTGGTGTAAAAATCATATTTTCTGTCTGATCTTTGTCACACTGAGGAGATTAAATGAAAGAAATGTGAACAAATGTTTTACTGACAGGCTGCAAAGTG
>JBBIGA010054643.1:0-12732 GCA_037576975.1 Alestes dentex
AAAGCAGAATGAGGTGCTTGTGTAGGAATTTAACAGACACTGGCATGGAATGGTTGTCACTCATAGAGATGCTGATTAAACTGCATCTTGGAATACAAATATTCATTTCTAACTTTAGGACAGTCTTAACTGCTATGGGTAGCTGGTGGCCTGGTGGTTAGGGAGCTGCCCCTGCACTCAGAAGGTTGTGGGTTTGAATCCCAGGACTGGTAGTGGCATCACTGAGATACCCTTGAGCAAGGTACCATCCCTACACACTGCGCCCCAGGCGCTGCGTCAGTGGCAGTACACTGCTTCACTTGGTGAATGGGATAAATATAGAAGTTCACATTGTGTTCACACGTGACTACAAGGGGCCTCTTTACTTCATGGGCACAATAAGATCTGAACAGGCGGCGCCCACTCAACCATACTGGTAGTAAAATTCAAACATGCCTTTCATTTTCCTCTACAAGCTCAAGTATCCAGTGAAACTTGACAATGTGGGAATAACTGCCTTTTTCTTTTACACAGAGAGTCTGCCCAGACATTTAGGCCATTGCGCACCAGAAGACCGGACCAGTATTCAGTCACGGCTGTGATGGAACTGTTGGGACTGGAAAAAGCAAGTCTGCTTCTGAACCCGAGGCCACCGGAGGTGGAGCTGGATGTGAGGGCCTCAAACATGTCCAAGCATGAGGGTAAAAAGCGAATTCAAAACGAAAGTGTCCCAAAAGTGAAAGAAAAGTCAAAAGAGTTGAAGAAAAGTGTACATTTTGTAAAAAGTACGGAGGTCTGGTCCCTGAACCATGTGTTTCTTCCCATCTACCCAGCACCGCTACTGGAACTGCCCTACTGCCCCAAGTGCATTAAAATGAAGCCTATGGAAATGAGGGAAGGTGTTTTTGTGTTGCGTGTGTGTGCGTGCGTGTGATGAAAATCAATAAATGATGCGGAATTTCCTGTCAGCTGCTATATAAGTGAACCCACAAATCACAGCGAGAGCAAAAAGCAAAAACAGAGAAGGGCGAGACATCTGCACCACGTGAGTCAAGCATGCCCCCAGTGAAGAGTGAGTGAAAGCTCCACAGGCTTCAGTGATGCTGGCTGAGTCACTTCCCTCCTTCACTTCCTCTCTCCTGTCTTTCTCTCCGTCTCTGCAGATCTCCAGCTCTTGCTGGCCGTGCTGCTGCCTCTGGCCCTCACCAACCCGGTCCCGGCCCCCGGCCCCCAGGAGGACCTGCCAGAGATCTCAGGAGAGGAGCAGCAGAGCTCGACTCAGGAACACCCCAAGTGGCGTAAGATCTCTGTAAAGCTCCAGACAGACATCACCAAACTTCGAGATGAGCAGGTACAGCACTTTACACTGCAGCTAAAAGAGTTCAAATGTACATTTGACTGTGATGGGTTTTAGGCTTAAATATTTCCAAATGTTCTGACTTTCCTCATATTTAGTGTACTTGTGAGAAAAAGAAGGAACAAACCAGTTTAGACTTGCAGCTAACACATGTAAATCTACTTTCATGCTTTAAAGTGGACATTTACGTTAAATGGTCTTTTAGGCGCAGGTATTTCCAGTGAATAACTCCAGTTTAAACTTGCAACAAATGCTTATAACATTTTTAAAAAATATATTCTCACATTTAAGTGTACGCTTAAATGTTAAACTGGGACGGGTTTTATATATTTTCAAAAGCTCATACTTTCCTCACAGTTAGTATATTTATGAGAAAAAGAAGGAATAAAGCTGATGCCTGTAAAATATAGATACATGTTTTGGTTTGAGTATTTCCAAATGCTCATACTTTCTTCACAGTTAGTATATGTGTGAGGCAAACATTGGATTCGGACTCAGTTCACTTCCATATAACTCAAGACTTGTCATATTGTAATCTCACAAATATATCTGACTTCCAGTGCATCGTATTTATCCCTTATTCTGTTTGATTTCTGCGCTGCTTCACTCTTCCTCACCTTGAAGGTCTAGCATTTCATTTTTAGACCAAAAAGTATTCCCAAAACAGAGAAGAAATTAACTTCAGCTCCTCCACTGTAGATGCTAGATTTGCTAGAAAGGTCTGCTACAGCGTGACATGGAAACAAAATACTTTCTTAAAAGTACCAAGTACTTTACTTAATACTTAACAGTACTAAGTTTACGAGATAGTGTTTACTGCTACTTATACTGACGTAGCTACTTATAGCGGGTTTCGATATCACTAAACCTGAGGATGCTTCTACTCCATTTCACCAAAGTAAATCTTCTGGCTGGGGATGGTTTTAGGTTCCTCGACCCTCGTCGGCTTGTAAAGAAGGTCTTTTTTGTATCATTGCAGTTTCAAAGAGACTTCGGGGAACCATTGGCAAACATGTCAGATTACAGCGGGCAGAGAATCCAGACGCCTCTAATCACCCGATCTGACAGCTGCCTGTCACAGAACTTTGATGCAGTAAGTAGACTCATCATTGCTGTCAGAACAAAACCTCCTATCTCCAGAAAGGTCACTGTACAGGAAAAGGAAAAAAAAAAAAAGCTTAACCTTCAATGTAAAGTAATGGAGTGATAGATTATTCTAAGTGATTTTGGACTAGATCTATTGATCCAGCCATCAGGAAATTTTGACCCAGCGTAAATAGCAGCTGAATCTTTCAAAGTATCTGCAAACAAATATGAAAAGTACAAAAATGGAGATACGAGGAATGTTCAGACACTATATTAAATACCCAATTAACTGTGTTCGGTGAAACTTTTTAGTCATGGATTTTTGTATTCTACAGCAAAAATGCCTGAAGCGGATTTACGCTGGTTTAAGGACGTACAGAGAGTACCTGAGCTACGTCGAGAGAGAGAACCTCACTTCATCAGGGCTCTCCGACATCAGACTGCAGACCACCATCTTATTAAACATAATCAAAGATAAAGTAAGTACACTGGTTATATTTCTCTGTACGTCTGGGTGTAAGGTCTTTAAGCCCTTAGTCACACTCAAGTCATGCTCAGTCCTTGGGCCGTATTTCACAAAGCAGGATTTCTCAGTTAAACTGGGGTTTATTCACTGGACGACTTAACTGTGCATACATTTTCGTATTATGTACTGGAAAACCCTCTCTTATGAAATGAGTCCCTTCTTCTTCAGATGTCAAAGTAATGAACGCATATTTACATGGGGGTGACTGCATTTGAAACTTAGCGTTCCATTATTTTTATTTCCTCATGGTATACCTATAAATGTATTTTTGTGTGCACCTATAGTATTGACAATGCTATTCCAGTACTTACATACTGGTTAAAAATGAATTTTTCCAAAATATCAAGCATGGCTTTGTAAAGAAGGACAAAAGTCTGTAAAATATATACACTTTACTTTTAACATGATTTCAAGTACTTGGGCACATTTTTCTGCAGTGTGACAGCTAGCACATTTCTACCCAAGTCACGATTGTGCTGTATGAAAACAGACTGACACTTGACTATGGGGTGGTGCTGGTGGCCTAGTGTGTAGGATACTTGCCTCTGGACCAAAAGCTCTTGGGTTCGAATCCTACGCTCAGCATACCACCACTGGGTTGCTAAGCAAGAACCTCAACCCCAAAATGCCCCAGAGGGACTGCCCCCTGCAGCTAGGGAATGGAAGTTGCTTTGGATAAAATTGCTGCTAAATGCGGTAAATGTAAATGACTGTATTCCACTTGACCCAAATGTCTCTGTAACCTCATTTGGTTCATTTGCATCTACAGATGGAGGACACTCAGATCGAACCAAACACCATCAGCCCGTTACCTAAGGGTTCGGCGTGGAATCAGAAGATAGTCACACACTCTGTTCTGTACAATTTTGTTACATTCCTGACAAGTACAACCAGGGCAATTACTCACATCAACAACAAAAGTATTGATCACATCAAGAAGTGGCCCTTAGAGAAGCACTTAAACGAGTAGAGTACATTTTTGTTTTTATAGAGCACACAACAGTGAGGGCTATTTATTTATCTAGTCACAGTTATTTATTTATTTATTTATCTATCTATTGAGAAAGGTATTTTGCACAGTACTGTGCAAAAGTCTTAGGCACCTGAGAAAATGATGCTTAAAAGCTGTTAACTGTTGGGCAGTTACAAACAACATTAATACAATAAATGGTGGTTTTATGTATGGCAAAGTGTTTCTAGACCTCTTTCCTCATGGAAGCCCAGTTTTACCAAACCAGGTATCTGATTAGCTCCATCAAACACCTGGTCTGGCTCTTTTTACTTCAGTAGATTAAAGCAGGTGTGTTGCTTATGGAATTGTATTCATTCACACAATGACTGGAGGCACTGAGCAGAAACCTGGAACCAAACCTGTGTTCTAACCAGCTCACAAAATATTGACTACTTTTTAGAAAAAAAGAAATCTTCATACTTTTAACTGCTTTCTTGTTTGTTTGCATTGATTCTAATATTCAGCTGTTTTTTTTGCTAGCACAAAGAAGCCCACAGCTAATATAATAGACTTCAAACAATTTGCACAGGTGCCTAAGACTGAAGGTGTGTGTGTGTGTGTGTATATTATATATATATATATATATATACATATATATATACACACACCTACCAACTAATAACTTCTTTTAACTACATTATTACTAATTCTATTTATTTATTTACCATCAGTTACAAAAGTCATTTGTTTACCTTTACAGTATTTGAAACCAATACTGCTGTAACAAATCGGATCAAATGTGGAAGAATAAAGCTTTATGAAACGTAATTGTTCTTACTTTTTTTACTTTCTCATCATGGTGCAAACATTCAAACATACAGAGCTTGAGAATACAGGTACCTTACAAACATACAGACCATACATGAGATAAAATAAACTAGAATCCAGACACTGTTCTTTACCATCTCTACAAACAGAGGGAATGGGAAAGTAGAGTTTAGGAGGCCTAAATCATTACTGAAATCAGTTTGTGGAAGTGAGCAGACACAGTTCGGCTTCCTCGGAGGCGATACATGGGAATCTGGTCTCCAACGGTCCAGAAAGTACACCTCTTGAAGAAAGGGGCTCTTGAGATGGCTTGGTCTTCTGTAGGAGTTTCTCATTGCTCTTCATCCCCAAAGCAAGCTAGTAAATTAAATACAAAATGTTAGACCCAACAGTCAGAGTGCTTCACACTAATTTTAGTACTTCTTCACCTCAATCCATTACAAAACATCCCATTAAGGCCTTTATGTGACTGGAACTATAATCTGAGTGCTAAACACAGTGTAAACTGACCAGAGACACAGTACTCACTTAATACACAATGTCTTGCATTGCACTTCTTATCTACACAAACTCATTTTTTTGTGTAGATAACCCATTTAGAAGTCAAAGTCCATATCCAGCCTTCCTAATGTTGGTCTAGAGTCCTGAATGGAAATGGACCCCAAAAGGAGCGGATATTATTTAAGTGTGGTAAATCATGCCAAGCACAGCAGCCACACCAGGTCACGTGTGTGTGTGTGTGTGTGGTGCAGCGAGTGTATCAGGCACAACAGAGTTCTGGGTTTTTTTTGTTGAGAAAGATGATGATTTCCCCACTCAAACAAATCCTATTCATCTAATCTCTTAATTGCTGGGCTTGTTGGGTGTGTCTGAGTAGGGGAACTCCCAAACTGTGCTGGAAAGGAAGCATTCAAATTAGACAACAACGTTTTTTTCCACAAACCATGCCAGGAACAGGAGCACTACATAAAATCATTTTTTGTGGCAACAGTCATAAAACAGTCATCAATGGCCTGTTTCGATTTTAGATTCACGGCCCAATCAAAAGCCTTAGCGGCCCATCAGCGGTCCGCGGCCCAGTTGAAGAGAAACCCGGTCCTAAACCACACCGACAGTTCTATACCACCTTCATTAAGAGCTGGATGCAGTTTGAGTGGGTTGAGAGATCACTTCCAGTCTTTGTATGCAATGTAAGCCTCTTAACTGATGTTGGATCAGATTCTTTAATATGTAGGAAAGTCGTCGTCACAAAAACTGATTCTAGATCAGGACACATACTTGGAAGATGGGTTGTGAAAACAGAATTTGTTGTCTAAAAGTTCTATCTGCAGTATTTGTCTACACCAGGAATGCAAACTCCAGTCATTCAGCACAATCTGGCAGTACCCCTTCTCAAAACAGATTCATTAAACCTTGCAGTCATGAAATGGGTGAATCAGACTCCAAACTTTTGTGGACAGGAGAAAGAGGAAAAAGAAGTCAATTTGATTTTGCCTTTAAAACAAACAAGACTTCACCACTAGGGACGCTCATTTCAGACCACACCAGGGCTGGTGAGGTCTGACCTTGGATCAGATTCTTCCATATTTATGATGGTCATTGTCACAAAAATCGTGTCTTGGCCGGTTGAGTACATCCGGGGGAAAACAGAATGTAAATCTGATTTTGCAGAACCACTAAAGATTATTTTTAGTTCAAACTAGGAGGTGCGTTTTCTAAACTGAGAACCTTAAATGAGAGATAAAATTTATATATGAATATAAACAATTTTCTGGTCCTGGAGTATCCCTGTACTGGTGGTGAGGGAGTTGCCCCTTTGATCAGATGATTGTGTGTTCAAATCCCAGGACTGCTAGTGGCACCACTGAGGTACTCTTGAGTACCGTCCCCACACACTGCTCCCCGGGCGCTGTGTTCCTGGCTGCCTGCTGCTTCTCTTGGTGAATGGGTTTAAATACAGAGAAAGAATTTCACACTGTTCACACTGTGTGCTGTGGTGTGTTTACGGACGACAAAATGGACACTTTACTTACAGTTGTGTTCAAAACAACAGAATCCACTCCAATCACTAACTTGATCAATCAATGTTTTTGGTAGAAATTCTATTTCTACATGGCAAATAAATTACTAGTAGGTGTAGTAGAGTAATAGAAAAACAACAGACCCAACAGTCACGACATGCATGCTGCTGATTCTCTGTAACTGAATCATTAATTGAAAGGGGCATGTTCAAAATAATAGCAGTATGGAGTGAGGTCACTCATTCTTTGAAAAAATAATTGCCAATTATGGCCCTTATTTAAGGAAGGAAGGCAGCAAATGTACATGCTGGTTATAGTGCAATTCTGAGTAAAATGGGTCGTTCCAGACAGTGTTCAGAAGAACAGCATACCTGGATTGGATTAAAAAGTTGATTGGAGAGGGGAAAACACAAAGAACTGCAGCAAATGGTCGGCTGCTCCGCTAAAATGATCGCAAATGCTTTAAAATGCTACCAAAACCTGAAGGACGTGGAAGAAAACGAAAACCACCATTCGAACAGATCAAAGAATAGCCAAAATGGCAAAGACTCAGCCAGTGATCGGCTCCAGGAAGATCAAAGGAGGTCTAAAGTTCCCTTTCAGTACTGTTATAATTAGAAGACGCCTATCTGAAGCCAAGCTATCGGCACGGAGCCCCCACAAAGTCCCATTTCTGAAAAATAGACATGAGCTGAAGAGGTTACAGTTTGCCAAAGAGCACACTGACTGGCCTAAAGAGAAATAGCGCAACATTCTGTGGACTGATGAAAGCAAGATTGTTCTTTTTGGGTCTGGTGGCCACAGACAGTTTGTCAGACAACTGAACTGAAGCCACAGTACACTGTGAAGACAGTGAAGCATGGTGGAGCAAGCATCATGATATGGGGATAGGTCAAGGGCCTATTTCTCACATACCAGGGATCAGTTTGAATACCTCAGAATCCTTGCAGAGCTCATGTTGCCTTATGCCCCTAAAATGGGTGTTCCAACAAGACAACGACCCCAAACACACCAGTAAACGAGCAACATCTTGGTTCCAGACCAACGAGATTGACGTTATAGAGGCGCCAGCCCGATCCCCGGACCTTAATCCAATAGAAAACATGCGGGGTGACATCAAAAATGCTGTTTCTGAGGCAAAACCAAGAAATGCAGCAGAATTATGGAATGTAGTCCGATCATCCTGGGCTGGAATAGCTGTTCACAGGTACCAGAAGTAGGTCGACTCCATGCAACACAGATGTGCAGCATTTCTCAGAAACAGTGGCTATAACAACTAAATATTAGTTCAGTGATTCAAAGGAAAAGCAAAATCAACATTAAAACATTTTTCAGTTTATACTGTGAATTTTGGAGTTTGTAAAGAAGAATGCAGACACTGCTATTTTTAAAAAAAGATTTCATTCCCTTCACTTTCTGTAAAGGAATAACACAAATTTGATCAATTTTTCTTCATGTTTTGATCTGGAATTGAACGCATAGTGTTCCCAATGCATTTGCATGTATGGAAATAAAAGCTATTAAAAGGATTTTGAGCTTTATTCGTTTTAAACACACTGCTATTATTCTGAACACAATCGTACTTTATTACTGTATAACACACTGTATACTGATTCAAATATTTGCCGAAGGTCCATGCTCTTTTTTTAACATGGCAAAAACCTACTAAATGGACCTGCTGCTGGCTATTAGGCTGTGGTGGGCAAAACACACATGTTAAAGAAGCACGTGTAGAAGGGTACCTTAGAACTGTGGGTTCTGGCATTCCAGGATCTGCCCCTCGTTTGAATCCTGTAGAGGAAATCAAAATATTGGTCACTCAAAAAAAAACAAAAAAAAAAAAAAGTGTAAAAATGTGATGTGCTGCACACGATTGCAGAAATATTGCTCGAAACCTCTTTTGCAGAACCAAAAGCTTGCGCCGATTGCAGAAGGATCAGTCTGTCTGTGTTCTTACGCCAATATTACTTTTAGAACATCTCTTTCTCAAACCACAAATTTTTGCTGCATTCTTTCCAAGAGCTTTGAGAAAACTCATACACCAGCACTGTGCCAGAAACATAGCACTGACTAAGCTTTACTACAGAAAGAAAAAAAATCCTCTATTGCAGAAAAACGGAAAGGACAAACAAAAAGCAAAGTGTGTTTATGCATCCAGTACGTAGTACTTCGCCTCACTGACCGAAATGTTTGGTTTCTCAGAACTGCATACTGTACTGGAATGAAACTCACACACAGACAGGGAAATCTTCTTTCTCTATGTTACGCCAGCACAATTTAATGGGTGTGTATCTTATTAAGACGTTGAGAATATGTAAAATAGACAGGGGGAAAATAGAACATTATAAAAAGGCACAACAATAAACCACACTCACCGCTGAATTAACTGAATTTACTGTTTAATAAATGTATTTTTTAACAGGAGACGATAAATCCATATGATTTTTTGCTGAGTAACAAAATTATGAATTTCACAATTCAGGTTTTGTCTCTATACTGCACAGAAAATGTGAGATTTTAGGAATAAAATGATATTTAGAAGAGGTTTTTAGGAATTTTTTTTTTCAGACTGCTTACTAAGGAACTTAATTAACCCAACAATATTCTCATCCCTTTAAAGAACTGATTGTCCTGGTTAAAATGATGTGACTGTGTGCGTATATCAACTTTCTTGTGTCAGTGCATATTAGTATTTAAAACAAGTCAAATATTCCACTCAGGCAAGGAGAGGGTTAAACACTGGTCTGATTTTGAGTGGTCTCACTGCCTCTAGGACTTACTGCATTCAAGACAAAAAACAAAACAAAAAAAATCCCAAGAGAAACTGAAAATAAAGCTCGATAACACTGGTTTCCAAGTAATACGTTGCCCTGTTTAGACAGTACTGCCCGTAAATCTAGAAATAAACTATTAAGGAGTCTTTCATTTCTCATAAAGGTTCTTTGAGACTATAGAGCAACACTTTCGCATTCGTATGTCTAGGCTGGGAGACTCGTTTTTAATTAAATGCATGTATTCATTTTTATAATGTCATAAAAGGAGCGGTTCAGGACACATTTCACTGCGTGCTGTACTTAAATAAAGAATCCTGAATCTAGAATCATGCATATTCATCTGATGATGTGCATCTATTAGCCACAACCTTAAAACCACCTGCCTAAAAGATCTTTTGTGGCACCAAAACAGCTGTTAAGGCATGGACTCCACAAGACCTCTGAAAGTGTGCTGTGATATCTTGCACTAAGACGTTTGCAACAGATCCTTTAACTCCTGAGTTACAAAATGGGACCTCCATGGTTTGGACTAGTTTGTCCAGCATTTGCCCAGAGATGCCAGATTGCGATCTGGGGAATTTGAGGGTCAAGTCAACACTCTGAACTCAAACCACCAGCAGTCCATCCTCGGATCACATTTGGTAAGAAGTAACCACTGCATACCGGAAACACCCAACAAGACTTGCTGTTTCGGTGCCCAGTTCTTCTCAGGTGGCACTGGAAGCAGATTATCTGTTTTATTCACTTCACTTGTCTGTGGTTTTAATGTTGTGGCTTAAAACCACTGGGACAGCAGGTGGCCTTGTGGTTAGAAAGTTGCCTCTGCGATCAGGAGGCCATGGGTTTGAATCCAAGGACTGCCAGTGGCACCACTGAGGTACCCTTGAGCAAGGTACTGTCCCCACACACTGCTTCATGTGGTGAATGAGTTAAATGTAGAGAAAGAATTTCACACTGTGTGCTGTGGTGTGTTGACATGACTGTAAGTGCCACTTTACTTTATTACAAGGGGTGTCCGGATACTTTTGGCCACAATGAGAAAGACCTACTGCCTCACTTGGTGAATGGGTTAAATGGGTTAAATGCAGAGACAGAATATCACACTGTTCACTGTGTGCTGTGGTGTGATCATACTGTAAAGGGCCACTTTACTTTTACTAGTGAATATTTACTCCATACGATTCATTTACGGAAACCGAGCTAAAGAAATGCCTGCTTTGAACGAACTGTTTTTGTTTTGCCCAAAAGAGACGCATCATTAGCAAAATGATAACTCAAATGATGAAGATCTTTAACCGATGAGCAAGCCAGCATAAAAATAGCTGCTCTAGGATGTGACCGGAGTTCTTATGACGTCAATATTTCTCTCTACATGCGCAAGAAATAGTCACTTAAAGACTTGTTATTATGCAACCGGAACATCATCATGATCTTTCTCAACCCAGGCCTTCACACAGGAATGCGAACACCCTCTCTTTCAGACAGCACAACATACATCAAGATACATGGGTTATGACCAAAATATATATGTATATATGGTCATACCAGCGATAATGCACCTTGTTTTCTTATTGATCCAATGTGATTCAGTTCAGAGCTGATACGATTCTAATTTAATTCTATATTACAAATTCAACATTCAATATTAGTTCACTACGTCACTCTGCACTACATTAATTCCCTCGGTTTGAAAATGTTTTTAAAAAATGCAAGCTATCCAGCTTTTATAGTAACAGATGGAGGATATTATTATTATTATTATTAATAATAATAATAATCATCATCATCAAAACCAGGAAACAGGAAAACGGAAACTGTGCATCAGGACTTTACCATCATTTTACCGTCAGTGTTAGATTTAGGGAAGTTCCACTGATTTTTCTAATTTTTTCCATGATTAAATGTTTAAGATGCAAACTCATTCAGAGCCGTTTGATGTGAAATTCTACAAACACTTGAAAAGGCCAATTTACGAGTAACTCAGCAGCGTGGACACTAAAATGAAACACGAAACCCCAAACTACAACAGTAGGGAAGAAGCCAGCAGTGTTACTCAGAACATTAGCAATACGCAGGTCGAGTTTCACAACTAAATATGAGCTGTGGTCAGAAGTGAAAGGCGAGTGAAACCAAAGGCGACATGACGACATCCTGGAAACAAGTAGGTTGATATTACAGCCTCCACAAGATTAACCAGACATTAATCCAGACAGTAGTTGGACTTCCCCTACTACCACTGTGTAGGTTTTGTGAATAACAAAAAAAAAAAAAATGTGATATCCGTTACCATAGTATTGCATAATACTGATATCACATAAGGCTGCAATATGTAAATGAACCTCAACCCACTCACAATATTTCTGACCATTATTGTGACCAGCCACAGCTCTGGGTGAGTTACTGTGTGTTCGGATAAATCTGAGGTCTTCATGTAATCAAACAATGAAAGTCTAATTCATCTTTAGCCACTTAGGGCACTGATTGGCTGAGGTTTTATTTGATGTCTTCCCTGACGTTTGATGGGTCTCTGCACCAAAAACATTTCAGAATTCGTTTCTTTCACCACCATTTCCCAACCAAAGAATTAAACAGGCTGTTTTTGTTCATGTGCCTTTAAGGCTGATTTATGTAACCGATCTCTTTTCTGACTGGCTGTCCTGGATCGCACCTCATTCAAAAGACAGCCTGGGGCTGAAACACCCCTTTGAACTTCAGCATGAACAGGTGGGCTAAACTTCTGTAGACTGATAAGGAGACATAATGAAATATGTGGGGTTTGTGACATTGTGACAGTGATTTAAAAACAGGCTGGTTCCATATATGAACTGCAAATACTGGCACATGTTAGGCCTTATTAATTCCAGAAAAGAGATGATACAGGCCTATTAATATCCTGAAAGGCATCAATATGTAGCAGAATAATCACAATACCAATATTCTGTCCATTTTGTGCAGCCCTAATATATACATTTATGTACGCTACCGGTCAAAAGTTTTAGAACACCCCAATTTTTCTGTTTTTTTTTTGTATTGAAATTCAACCAGTTCAATGTCTCATTGTTCATTCTACAGAAAGTTCTTCCCAACTATGTTGCAGAAGTCCCCATAAGTTGCGGCACCTATAGGCTGCTCTGCTTTCACTCTTCTGTCCAGTTCATCCTAAAGCAGCTCGATGGGGTTTAAGTCTGGAGACTTCTGGCCACTCCATG
>JBBIGA010054654.1:0-12732 GCA_037576975.1 Alestes dentex
TATACGTATATATGCATAAATATTTATATAGTGACAGTTAAGCACACAGAAGTAATGGTATCACATGCAGACATGCGTATGTAAATGATTCAGTTTGTAAAGAGCTGGTATGTCTTGTCACCAGACAAGCATAACAAGCACATCACAGAGTCTGATAGGGGTCGCATTGTGGGTTTGCATGAGGCCAGGTTGTCCTGGCATGTGAGGAACAAATGGGCAAGTGAGGGTACCCCGACATATCACGAAGGTTCTGGTCACCCAAGACAAATGTGACAGACCACAGGATCATCTTATTGTACACCAAGCATTACAGAACCCCATGACATCTGCACCTGCCATCCAGACACAGGTACTGGACTCTCTACAACACGCCGTGTCATCCTGCACCGTGTCTCAAAGACTGGCATCAGCCAGACTACGGGTTCACCATCCCATGTGTAGGCTGCAGTTAACACCAGCGCAGAGACGGCTGCATTTGGAGTGGTGGAGTAACCAGGAGGCATGGACTGATAATGAATGGTATCATACCATGTTCAACGATTAATCTCTGGTCTGCATTACCATGGATGACTGCCTTGTCCAAGTGTGGAGGGGACAAGTTCTGCCAATGTTGAGAAGGGACACATAGGTGTGTGTGTGTGTGTGTGTGTGTTTTGTTTTTGTTTTTTTTGGGGGGGGGTGCCACACCCTACTGACATGGGACCAGCAGTGTGGCCATACTGTCAACTCTGTTGTCCGTTTGACAGTAGATACTGTCAGCTCTATGGTAAAATTACAATTAGAACTTATAGAAAACCAGATATAGTGTAATTTCTATACATATGTGGTGTGGTATGATATATCGTAATTGCTAGATAAACCTGGATGTCAATATCATATATATATATATATATTATGAATTATCATGAAGGCAGAAACAAATAAGGGCACATATTGTTTTATTTAGTTCCATCAACTAATACAAACGCAATAAAAACATTTGGTGTACTGATGAATAAATATCTTTGGTATATTGAATTTCGGTGCATATTAATACACAACAGTGCAAAATAACAGATTACGTGGGATATGTTTGATATATATGTGTCGCTACAGCGTTGATAAATGCAGTGAAATCAAAATAAAACATAAAAAAGTGATTACAAAAATAAGGCAACAGCAAAAGTTTTTTTTAAATAATAATAACAGTAATAAAATATGCTTTGTTCTCCCAGCTCTATGTTCCCAGTTTCGCAGTGTTTGCGTTTACAATCTTTATCCCAATGAAGGTTAAAGCAGCCCAGCAGGGATTTTGTCCAGAGGGTGGGGCTGTGAGTGTAAGATTATGTACCTTTGCTTGTTTTTAAGGCCTGGCTGAAAATAATGAAGCGCCTGTTTGTCGTTAAAGAAATTTTATTCAAAGTGCATCAAACCCAGGACCCTTTCTTTGCTCAGTTTTTAGGTAAAGGACAAAATCACAGCTGGGTGGCTTTAAATGCTGTAAATTCTCCTCCTTCCCAGTTTTCTGTGCCGTAGAGTGAAGCCGGATTTAGTGCTGGACCAAAGAAAGGTGGCAGGGTTTGCACAGTATCTGTCCGTCCAGTGGGTGGCAGCCGTGCTCGTTTGGCTCCGGAGAGAGAAGCACCGCACACACCTGAGGAAAAGACAGACAGAAGGCCTCGGAAGTCACATCATCCTCCACCATCCCACCATGTTAAGGCTTCCGTTTTTTTCTCTATGGGAAAAGTAATGCAGTAATCCTGCTATTTTACCATTGAGGTGCACTAAAATGCTCAAAATCTGATACTTTCTGACACATGTGACCGGATCCCCTGAATTTTAATTGGGAAAATGAATCCAACCAATGCTACAAACAAGCTATCACTGCTAAACATCATGAGACTGATCATGAGAGGCCATGTCAGTTTTAGGCTACAGTTTCAGCAGTTTTGGAGTTTAATAGTAATTTCAGGTGTCCGTTCAGTTCAGTGTGCAGGCGTGTTATAGTGTAAGGATATAGTGTATATATAACTATATAGTGAATAGTGTAAGGACATAGTGTATAGCGTATATAACTGTATAGTATATAGTGAATGTAACTATATAGTATATAGTGTATATAACTATGTAGTATATAGTGTATAGAATGATATAGTGAACAATGTAAGGATATTGTGTATAGTATACAGTGTACAGAATGATATAGCAAATAGTGGATTTAACTCTATAGTGTATAGTGTACAGATATGGTGTATAATGTACAGTGTTAGGGTATGGTGTATTGTGTAAGAATATAGTGTACAGTTGATAGTTTAAATATATAGTGTAAGGACAGAGTGTATTGTGTATAGCAGCTGGTGTTGGTTTGTAATTGTGTTGGAGTTTAATAGTAACTTTCACTCATGAGGTGTAATTTCAGTTCAGTGTGCAGACATGTTAACTTCTTCCCAGCATTATTTATATAATGATTTCCCAATGTCGTCCTAACAGTGTAGAGACACAGTGTACAGAATGATAGTGTCAAGTGTAAGGATATGGGTGTAAGGATATGGTGCATAGTGTATACTGGAAGGATATAGTGTATTGTAAGGATATAGTGTATAATATATAGAATGATATAGAACTTATAGTGTATATACGTATATAGTGTATAGTGTAAGGATATAGTGTATAGTGTGTAGTGTGTATAGTCTACAGGAACGATATAGCGTACTGTGTATTTAACACACAGAGATTAAAAGTTATAAAAGCTTTGGAGAAAAATGAGTGCTAAATAAATAAATGTACATGTAAATGTACATACTGACCTCACAGCGGTAGCAGTCCTCATGGAAAGAGCGTCCCAGACACTCCACTGTGTAGCTGTCCGTCCCATCCTCTCGAGGGATTATCAGTTCTGTACAGATGCTGCACTGAGGGGCGTATTTCCTACACACACACAGGAAAACACAGCAGGAGAGAAGTAACAATCGCAGCACTGAACCCGCTCCAGCAGAGAAAAATCCAAATACAGAGTAAATCCAGAGGGTGTAATTCAATCCAAAAAGACATTATAATATACTGTACTGTGCAAGTCTTAACCTCCCCCATTTCTTCCTACAGTGCGTCCAAAGATCCAGACATGTATTTTAATGTGTTCTTGAGGAAAAGTTCTCCAGGTTTCCTGAAGGACTTTCAAAGGCTCGCATTTTCAGTCCAGTCCCTAAACCTGACCAGTTCCAGAGGAATGTTTTTTGTTTGTTAAGCCACAGTGACCTTCGTGTGAATTATTCAAGCAGAACAAGGCACATCCAGATGATCAGGTGGTGATCGGTATACTGGTGGTTGGAACACCATGTATCTTTAGGCACTTTGCAGCCTGTCGCAGTAAAACATTTGTTCTCAATTCTTTTATTTTAATCAACTCAGCATGGCGATGATAAGAGAAATTGACAGGCAGAAAATAGTATTTTTGCACCAACAAGGTGATTCAAAGCAAAATAGAAAGAAATGAGGGGGTATCAATACTAATGCACAGTACTGTATAACTCATTATTCCGTGGTGTAATCTTCACAATTTGTGGCGTGGCTTACCTGTAGTAGTCCTGCAGGCAGTACACCTCCCCCACCTCCCCCTGGGCAAAACGCTGCTCTCCAATTGGCTGCCTGCAGGTGGTGCAGACGAAGCAGGGTGGGTGATAGGCTCTCTCCAGGGCGCGGATCACATGATCCTTGATCACCTCACCGCACGCCCAGCAGGGCTCCAGACTGGCCTGTAGGACAACAGCAACAGGAAAGATCATAATGGGAAAAAAACAGTTGCATCGAAACAGCCTCACATCCACCTTTCATGCCTTGATGGTAGAAACAGCTTTTTATGGACTTTCCAGAAGAAGGCGTTAGACCTGATTGAATCGTCAGCACTGAAAAGTGTTACTAACGAGCCCATTGGAGGAACGCTTTGGTCCTGGAGGAACGTTGTGATCCTGGAGGAACGCTTTGGTCCTGGAGGAACGCTGTGGTCCTGGAGGAACACTGTGGTCCTGGAGGAACGTTGTGATCCCGGAGGAACTTTGTGATCCAAGAGCAACATTGTTGCACAAAATCAGTGATACTAACAAGCTCTTTGGCAGTAGGGTCATACTTTACCAAAAAGCCCCACAGTTTGTTTGGAAGTGGACTCAGACTGACTCAGTTTTTTTCCAGTAACGGGACAGTTCAGGAGAACCTCCTTAGGAGTTCTTGATCCACTGGTTTGGTGCCCCAGGGCTTATATGCTCTTGTTCTAATTACTCACCTTAACTGAGCAGTCAAACCAGGGTTTATTTAATCGAACCAAACCAATAATATGTAGTCTTGCTTTGTTTCTGTTTTTGTTCGTTGTGCTGCACCATGGTCCTGGAGGAATATTGTTGTCCTAAAGGAACATTGGATCTTTTAAGGTGGAACAGACATTAGAACAGGAGGGTGGAGAATAAGAGTCTACTTTTATGTAACTGAGTAACAAGTTACTCCTACCTGGTAACAGTCCTCGCACAGTGGAATCCCGGCCTTGTTGTAGTAGATCTTCCCGGCAAGGGGCGCGTGACACTGCCTGCATTGGAAGCAGCTGCTGTGGTACGTCCTGTTCAAGGCCTCGATGGCGGGCTCTGTTAAAGCTACAGGCTTACGGCAGAATCCACACACATCTGAAACACACACACACACACACACACATACACCAGACATTCAGTGAAGTCAGTTTGTGCTCCTTACATAACTGCTCCTGCAGCAGTTTAATTTAGTTTCAGCCTGTATTGCTTTTCAAGTGGGCAAATCAGAACAGAGCTCATTTACATACAGAAGTCTTAAAGGTGCAATAACAGAGACAGCCTTTTTAGTCTGAAAGGATAAAGAGAGGCTGGAAAATAGTGTAGAAATGAATTGTGTTTTCTTTCATTTATAAATGTAAAAAACAATACTGTGCGAAAATCTTGAGCTCCCCCTTATTTCTTTGTATTTTGCTTTGAATCACTCTGTCAGTGCAAAAATGCTGTTTTTCTGCCTGTCAACTGTCTTTTCATTGGTATATAGTAGGTTAAACGAAAGAAATGGGAACAGATGTTTCACTGTGACAGGCTGCAAAGTGCCTAAAGATACAAGATGTTCCAACCATTCAACATTCAGCACCACCAGTATACTGATCACCGCCTGATCATCTGGAATCATCTGCACCTGTTTCTTCACTGGTTCAGACCTTAAGTTTTGTTCTCCTTGAATGATTCATTTGTAGGTCACTGTGTGGCTTAAGTAATAAAAAACATTCCTCTGAAACTGGTCAGTTTCAGGGACTGGACTGAAAATGGGAGTCTTTGAAAGTCCTTCAGTAAACCTAGAGAACTGTTTCTCAAGACCACATAAAACAGAAGAAAGTCTGGCTCTTTGGAAGAAATATAGGAAGAAATTGGGGGGGGTTGCACAGTACTGTATTTTAGGAACTGACTGTACTACACTAAACATGACTGAATGTGAGTGTGTGTTTGTGTGTAACCTTGTTTGATCTCCTCCTCACTGCTGATCTGAAGTCCTCCAGGTGGCTCATTCAGGTTGCTGCCAGCAGGAGGCAGTGTCTCCACAGGCCCACAAGCCACTGAGACCTTTACAAACAGTCAAAACTCAGACTGACTAATACCTGACCTGATAAACAGCCTCAAACACAGCACCAACACTTCACTGACCATTAAAACAATAATTCACATCAAAACTAGAGTTGCACAATATGGACAGAAAATCAGTATTGAGATTTTACTATTACAAATTGCAATTGTGATTCCTTTCAAGATATTGAAGGGCTACATTATCACTTTTCTGTAATGAAAGAAGCTTAAAGTCTGTAAATATGGTTTCAAATGGTACATTTACTCTCCCCATTCATAAAGTCCATGTATGGAAAATAAGCTACAAAAATAGCCCATTGTCAAATCATAGTCTTTGTGATGTCATAAAACCAACACATTATTTGCTACACACTCTGATTGTGATGCCTATCAATACATTAAAGACCCCATATCATCACTTTTGTGAAATTCTGTAAATATTATCTTTGATCTTTACATTAATTCACTCTTATCTATATTGTGCATAAAGCTGCCAACAGTCTGTTTTTAAATCATACTTTTCGTGATGTCACACATTTCCATATATCTCCTTATTCAGCCTACAACAGTTTAGCTCCGCCCACTCATGCTAAAGTTCTAAGAAGTGTTTCAGCCTTTAGAATGACCTACAATACAGGGGAGCCAATCAGAAAAGAGATAATTTACATATATCAGTTCTAAAGGTACAGTGACAGAAATTAAAAAATGTATGGATTACACGAAGACCTCGATTCATCAGAACACCTAGGAACTCACCTAGAGCTGTAAATGGTCAGTAGTGTCCAAACACTGTGATTAGTTAGAAGCTTATTTGCATATTGCAGCTTTCTGTGATATCAGTATTGCAGAGACTGAAATTGTGATAACAATGAATAGTCTCCCCTCCCCTTTCTCTCTCTTTCTCTCTCTCTCTTGCTCTCTCTCTCTCTCTCTCTCTCTCTCTTGCTCTCTCTCTCTCTCTCTCTCTGTCTTTCTCTCTCTCTCTCTTGCTCAGTGAACGTGCTCCACACTGCTGACCCGGCAGGGAGCTTTTGTTGGGACAGGCGAGGCCTATAAACCCGAACTTTGACCTGAGGCTGCTCCGATGAGCCAGTCTGCCGCTGTGGCATTTCACAATCTGACCCAGAGTCAGTAATAAAACGATAAAGAGGGAGGAGGGGTGTTGCAACAGGGTGAACCCGCTGAGGCACGCAGGAGGCCAGCCTGCTGCTTTCTCTTATCTGATCCATCCGGAGACGTGTTTGTTTAACACCACACCAGTTAATCAAGGGCTTTACGTGTTAACCCTTAAACACCTTAAAATGTGCACATACTGGATCATTAAGTGATTAAGAGTCTGTTTGGTGTGAGTCAGAACTGTTCACAGTGGAGGTGAAGGGAACCAGACGTCTGACTCTAAAATCTCACAGAAAGTTATTCCATCTGTTGGTAAAGGTTGTGCCGCCTGACGCCTGAGATTTTTGAGAAGCTTTAGGTCTTAAAACTAAACCCATGCAGGCAAAATAGTCCCCTTAGAAAAGTGATTTAGTTCAGATTCTCCACTATGTTCCAGTGTACACAGCAAGCTCCATAAAGACATGGCTGGATGAGTTCAGTGTGGAACAACCTGACTGGCCCACACAGAGCCCTGACCTCAACCCCATCCAACACCTTTGGGATTAACTGGAACGGAGGTTGTGAGCCAAGCCTTCTCGTCCAACATCAGTGTCTGACCTCATAAATGCTCTACAGAATTAATGGGCGCAAATTCCCACAGAACCTCCAAAATCCAGTGGAAAGCCTTCCAAGAAGAGTGGAAGCTGGTATAGGCGCAAAGGGGGGACAAACTCCACATTAAAGTCCATACTAAATGCACTAACCTGCCACCTCCTTGTTCTGTGAATAGGTGTAATAAGTGTGTGTGTGTGTGTGTGTGTGTGTGTGTGTGTGTGTGTGTCTCACCTCGCCTACAGAGGTTGGTGGTCTGCGTTTGGGGTCAGCTGGAGTGCGGGTGTTGGGGGAGGTAGGCGGCAGGGGGGCAGGGGGAGGCAGGTCATCAAAAACCTCTGAGTCCAGGGAGGCAGGGGGAGGAGGGGGGAAAAACTCTGAAAAACAAACAAACACCTCATTCAGCAAATCAGCACTTGAAGAGTTAAAACATGGATTATGTACGAAGAATTCATCCATGCATTAAAGTTTACCCCTCTTACACCAGCGAAGTCCATCAACCGAGGCCAACCAATTAGCATGGTGCTTAAATGATCACACACTCCTTTCAGTGAGGAGGTGTTCAGTGATCTTTAATGGACTCCTTTTAGTTTTCGGCCCTAATACCGATAAACATGGACTGAAGGACGTTAGTGCAGTTAATAGTGATGGGAATCAGCAGCGACCTCCTGATACGATGTTATCACAATATCCATGGGCCGGTTCAATATGTCTTGCGATTCTGTAAGTATTGCGATTCAATGAATATCCAGAATCGTTACTATGATTTTTTTCCTTGAACCATGTAAAAAAAAACTAGTCATAAAGCTACGTCCAATAGCTGCTTGGTGGAATTGAACATAAGTAAACGTAGCAAACTCCAGCTAACGAATGTACCCCTCAAAAATTAAAAGGCAGCATTTAAACAATGCACATTTAACTTAAAATTAGAAGCTGACAAAAGTTCCAACGCCAGTGTGTATAGTTTAGAGCGCCACATGTAGGATTATAGAGGAACTATTCATATTCATATTTAAAACATGAATAAATAAAAAATCTATTTCAGAGTTAGTGTGGTGATACGTGAATCAAAAGAATCGCAATATATAATTTTCTCAAATCTCTGTTAGATAAACCAGCAGAATCCATCTAGACTGTCTGCTGGAGCAGTGCAAGGCAGCAAACTTCATGACTGGTGCATGATGATGTAATCAAAAACCAGAACGCACTTGAGAGGCGAGGCAAATATGGGAGCGTAAGAATTTTCCGATAATTTAGTCTTCAAAATGTATGATGAAATGCATCACACTACTAATGATCATAACAGGGTACAAAAGATCAGTTTTGATTACAGATACACTTTAACCCCTCAGAATGAGATGTTAAAATCTGATTTCAACAAATAAAAGCGCGTTTGCTCTCCTACACGCTGCTCTTTCGCTGAGCGAGACCCCCCTCCTTCCATGGGTTTTCCCCTCCCATTTGTGGGAGGAGACTATCCTGAAAGTTCTCCCAGGTTCAAAGCTCTTGTGTTTTTTTCGTTTGTTTCTAAGACCCAAAATAAAATATTTAGGCATTTCTATTTTTCATGGGCCATATTTGAAAACCTATTATTATTATTACACGCATTTTTAAATTACAATAAACCAAACAAAGCTCAGCATGACATCTGACACCTTGAGTATCAACACAAACTGGGGGAACTTCCATATAAGGTTCTGTTTTGCCATATGATGATGATTTATCATTTGTTGCGCTTCTGGTACGGATCTTCGCTGCTCAAGTTTTTAGGGTGAAAGTTCAGCAGTTGCGATGAACAGTGAAATTACACATTGTTACCTTCTGTTCTGGCGTCCTGTTTGTTCTGGGGTTTGTTCCCCGGTCTGGGCGGAACCGGGTTCTGAGTCTCCAGGGTGGGGGATAGGGGGCTGGTCCGGGCCTGTGCTCGGAGCGGGCTTGGCGGGGGGTGAAGGCTGGGGTGTGTGCTGTCCTGGGACGTCCCGGAGGGTCTCCGCTGGGTCCCGGTGGGGCTGAGGGGGGCGGCGGGGTGCTGGATCTGGGGCGTGGGGGTTCGGATCTGCTGGGTTGGAGTGACCACAGCTCTGTATGGGGACGCCAGTGTGATGAAGACAGATGAGACCATCCTCTTCTGAGGGGCTGCAGATGCCATGGCACTGAAAATAGACATAAATTTATACTTTAATTAAGTATGTTAATGTAACAAGACCTAGCTAGGCTCAGCTCACTTGGAGGACGACACTAACTGCTAATTCTGTTTTGCCAGCTAAGGCAGAGGGAGGACCACTCTACCCACTGAGAGAGAGAGAGGATAGTTATTCTGAGTGATGGGGGAGAGGGAGGACTACCTCACCCACCCAGAGAGAGAGAAGATGGTTATATTGAGTGAGGGGGGAGAGGGAGGACCACCCTACCATATAAAAGTCACTCAATGGTTTGGGCACTAAATACACCTCTGATATGTCTGAAGTGTATATTCCTAGTCAGTCTCTTAGATCTTCAGGAGTTGCTCAGCTAGTGGTGAAAAGAGACTAAACCTGGTGAATTGGTGTTTATCCACAACGCTATACAACCAACTGCCCATCAGTATCAGATCTGCACCAACTGTGGCTTTAAAAAGGTGTGAAAAACAGCATTATTCTCCTCCACCTTCTTTTAAATATCTGCTCATTCACTGCACGTTTAATCTTCTTTTATGGATGTTATCTGTATTTTTTAATTTCTTCCTTTTATTGTTTTGTTTTTTACTTGCTACATTTTTTATGCTTAATATTTGTGTTCTATTCCTGTAAAGCATATTGAATGACCTGTGTGTTTTATGGTCTACATGAATAAACTTGATGTGACATGACTTGACCCATCCAGAGGACAGTAATGCTTTGTTGGATGTCTAGAATTTATGTACAGAGTGTACAGAATTTATGTTTAAACAGTTCCGTAGCCCCAGGCTGCAGCCATTTTAACTTGAGAATCTTCTATTAGAAGAAAAGTCAGTCGACATTCATATTGGGCTGTTTTTGTGTCTTTTTTTGGGTTTAAGTTATCTGGTTAACTGTTTTATTGAACACACCTTTCACTCCAAATATCCAGGCCTCACTGGAGGAACCACAGCACCTCATAAATAAACTGTTGATTTATTGATTGACATTTGATTTGAGGATTGTGGTCCATCTGTTAACTAGACCGTCCTGTGGTCTGAATCTCGTCTACTTTGAAGCTTCCTTCGCCTGTTAGCTACGTTAGCCTATTAGCTCCCACAACACATTTACTTTTACACAAAAACCTGCCTCAAGCGAGACTGGTCCACTGTGGTTGGAGTCAGGGCAAGGCAGGGTCATTTCACACACTAGGGTCATTCAAACTGCTTTAAAAATAACAAAATACAAACATAATTCAAATTAACATTCACACTGATAGAGACCTTTACTATTTCTCAGGTTATTCACAAAAAAGTTAAATACATTAGAGCATCTATTAATATATTACATGCATTTTTTTTAAAATCCCAGCCATTCAGTTTATTTAATCCCTAAATTACTCAACAGATATTATGGAAGCTTTCTGAAGTTTACTTCCTGACAAAAAAGAGATCTTGGATGCAGTGGATGTACACATTATTGTTCCTCTTAATAAATATATTAAAATAAATATAAAATATGAGTGAAAGTGAGTGAAAGTACAATGTGATGCTTTCGATAAAGTGGGTAGTCAGTGAAAACACAAGGTGGTAGTTCCAATAAAGTGGCCGGTGAGAGGAAACACCATACCTTGTTTCCAATAAAGTGGCCAGCAAAAGCTACATTAACCTCATAGCACTAATGAAAAAAGTAACGCTTTAAAGACATTTTTGCCACCTTGTAACACACCTGGTTTATTGTCTTATTTAATATGAATATTTTTTATTTGTACGGATATCAACCAGCTGTCGCTCTGTTCTGGTGGCCTGATATGCTAATGGTGATGTGAAAAGGTGTGGTGTTAATGAACACATCATCTGTCATAAAGTGTTGCAGGTTTGCTGCTCACACACTCACAGAGCACACACCCCTGCCATGTTCAGACATTCACATGGCACTTGCACACACACACACACACACACACACACACACACATAAAGTCCACAATGAGTTCTGTATTTAATACACTTCCAGTAATGTAGCATTCTTTAACACACCCCAGACTGGACACACACTCCAGAGAACACACACTCTAAAGAACACCCCAGACTGGACACACACTCTAAGGAACACCCCAGACTGGACACACACTCTAAGGAACACCCCAGACCAGACATACACGCCAGAGAACACACACTCCGGAGAACACACACGCCGGAGAACACCCCAGACTGGAAACACACTCTAAAGAACACCCCAGACTGGACACACACTCCAGAGAACCCACACTCCGGAGAACACACACACCGGAGAACACCCCAGACTGGACACACACTCCGGAGAACACCCCAGACTGGACACACACTACGGAGAACACCCCAGACTGGACACACACTCCGGAGAACACCCCAGACTTGACACACACTCTACAGAACACCCCAACCTGGGCACACACTCCGGAGAACACCACTGACTGGACACACATACTAAAGAACATCCCAGACTGGACACACACTCCAGACTGGACACACACTCCAGAGAACACCCCAGACTGGACACACACATTAAAGAACACCCCAGACTGGACACACACTCCGGAGAACACCCCAGACTGGACACACACTCCGGAGAACACCCCAGACTTGACACACATTCTACAGAACACCCCAACCTAGGCCCACACTCCACAGAACACCAGAGACTGGACACACACTCTACAGAACACCAGAGACTGGACACACACTCTGAGAACACCCCAGACTGGACACACACTCTGAGAACACCCCAGACTGTACACACACTGGAGAACACACTCCCAGTCCAGGCCCCTCATTCTCTATAGTTTCAACAGTACATACCTGAGACAAGGACAATGTCACTCTTTCTTCCTCTCTCTGCTTTCTTTCTTTCTCTGCCTCACTTTCTGCCGCTTCCTCCCCCTTTCTCTTTTCTGCTCGTCTCTTTCTCCTACTCTCCCTCTCTCTCTCTCTCTCTCTCTCTCTGTCTCGCTCTGTCTGTACTACTGGCCCTCCTTATCCTGTTGTCACTCCCAGACCGCCAGAGAGAGAGAGAGAGAGAGTAAGAGCGAGAGAGATCGACACAATGCCACTCCTTTTCCTCCCTCTCTCGTTTGCCCGCTCTGGTTTTCTTGCTCCTCCCCTTCTCTCTCTCTCTCTATCTCTCTCCCTCTCTCTCTCTGTCTCTCTCGCCCTCTCTCTCTTTCTCTCTCTCTCTCTCTCTCTCTCTCTCTCTCTCTCTCTCTCTCTCTCTCTCTCTCTCATTCTGTCTCTCTTCCTGACTGTTCCATATTTAAACCT
>JBBIGA010054674.1:0-12731 GCA_037576975.1 Alestes dentex
CGGACCCAGAGGAGATGAACACAACACTTCATGAGTGACTCGCCTTCGCCTGTAGCCGCAGCGCTCGGCGTCTTATGGGTGCTCATAAAACCAGCAGACAAAACGGAGGATCTTCAACTAATCTAGTGGGTGGGGCTCGACAGGTGAGGGGCGGTTCTATGCAAATTTCCGCATTATTACGTAACAATGTGGGGCCGTCCAAACGGCTCATAAAAGCGCATGATTCCTGACACCAGAATCTTTCAATTGATTCATAGAAAATGGATGGAGTGTTTATAGGAGCAGTAGAGACCCAAATGGAAATACAAAAAGTGAGTTTTGCATAATATGTCCCCTTTAATAATCTTTGTACTCTGGTATGTACTGTGATAACATTGCTTCTCAAGTCCACAAGGTGGCGCAGGACCTCGTTCTTCTCTTGCATTTGCAGAGAAGAAATCAGAACTGAAGCCAGAGATGGCAGCAGATGGTAGCTGACGGCAGCAAGACAGAGATGGCAGTAGAGAGCCTTCCCATACGTGGGAAAATCACAATAATATTGTATCGTTGCCCAAATATTGTAATAGTATCATATTGTCACTTTTTGAAGCAAAGACACGGTCAGTAAAGTTCCACAACAGTGGCCAAATTCCCAGAAAACCTGAATTACTGACATTATGTGCAATAATCTTACGTGCAGTCACTAATTATGTCACTACTTCTGCAATAGTATTGTTATGTGCAGTATTACTACCTATGTCACTATGACATGCAAAAACTATTCGTAATTAGTAAACTACTTCAGCAGTAATTTTATTTACTTATCTGTAGTATTTATATCCACCTCTGTCACTAACCACAGCATTTTGTTTTACTTTGAATTTATATTTTATATTGTTGTTGTCTTTTGCATTGTCTGTGCAGTTGTTGCACTAACAGTGTCCTGAGAGATCAATAAAGGTTTCTGATTTTGATTTAGTGTAACAGAAGGAACTGCTTACTGCAGGTGGACTCCGCCTCGTCAGATCCATCCGGACATTCGGGTTCTCCATCACAGCGCCAGCGGCCGGGCACACACTGGCCGTTCTGACAGGCGAACTCCGACGGCGCGCACGTCTTCCTCACTAGACAGAAAACACAGCAGAAAGAACAGTGAGGTCACTTTCGCAGAGTTCAGCCTCGGGGTTCATACTTGCGCCCTAAAAACAAGGAGCTTTGCATTTAGAAAACCAAGGTTTTCTATTAATGTGTTCTATTAGTATGCCTTCGGCCTGGACTGCCTGGATAATGAGGGCTCTAACGAACCACAGAAAGTGCCACAAGTGCTCGTCCAAATTGCAGATGTTTCACATCTGGTGCTTCTCAGAGCTCAGAAAGAACCATGACCACAATAACAATTACAATCATCATTTTTGATCACAGTCAGGTTCCTCGGTTCCGTACGGTCAGGTTCCTCTGGACACTCACACTGTAACACAGACAACAGGAGCTGAAGAGGAGCTGCGTCATCATCATAATCAGCATCATCATCATCATCATAAAATCGATTCTCAGATACTAATCAATACTAAAATTTAGTATCGAGTTCAATATCAATTAACATGGGAATCGATACTTAAATGCCAGTTTTGCATCTGCCGGTTTACGGAAATCGCCAGCAGACTACAACAATTTTCAACAGGCATTGCAGTGGGCAGCCCCTCCCCCGGCTACCTGGAGGACCCAATGTTTACTTCGGCTCTCTACGGAGAAAAGAAATTACTTAAATTATTTATTAAAACGTTTCTGTGTTTGTTTTTTCTCCCCCTGTAGTATCGAAAATAGTATCGAGTATCGAGTACCATCCTTAGTATTGGTATCGAGTTTGAAATTATTGTGACAAGTCTAAACTGAACCACAAGTGTCCTGTAAATGTAAGATAAGTGTTTGGTGGACAATTAAATGCTTAATGTATAGGTTATGGTGTGGTTTCATCAGTGCAGATAAAACAAATTAATAACGGTATAAACTGAGGCCGAAGTTGAAGGTCTGGAATTTAGAAAAAGAGTTTACTTTTGCTCACCTGCTGCATTCTAAGTGTTTGTGAAGAGTACCAGAGTGGGCAGCTATCAGAAATCCTTACATAACTCTCCTGAGGCCTGTCAGCTAATGTGAAGGATGGTGAAACCAGTGGTGCCCTGCTTCGTGCTTCTAGCCCGCAGCTTTATGTGGATGGATGGTCTCTTATTTTTCAGTGCCCAACTGAGAGAGGTGGGTAATCTGGAGGAGTCGCCCTCCCCCTCCCTGGCATCATTCTGCAGGACCTGCTTCGACTGAGATTGTGTTGCCAGTGGAAATATTAGATCATCGGCTCATCTATCGGCTCTCCCCGCTGCGGTAAACATTCTTTTTTTTCTGCGAGTGAGCCAGCCTTTCCTCGAATTGTAATCGTATCAGACACCTTGCAGAAATTTCTCTTCTCTGCTCTCTGAAGCCGCAGGCCCAGGGTTGTTTATTAGTAGGGTACAGGGAGACAATGTAACAGGAGTTGATCCGAGTTTAATAAGGAGAAATGTGGGGTGAAGAACTTGACACTGTCTGTTATTGAAGTGAATGCGGCACTAGCAGAGAAGGTAAAAAGACTGTGGCACTTTGCTTAGGAAAAGGGCACCTTCTCTGACATCAGGCTCAGTTACGTTTAATTTAATTCAGACTTATTTACATAGTCGTTCTTACAACATATGTTCCAAAGTAGCTTTCCAAAAATGGGGCTCCTTAATGAGCATCACTGAGAGCAGCAGTGGCAGGCAGTCCTTCCTAAGAACATGGGCAAGAACAGACTCCATAGGAGAAACTCTCTACAAGCATGATAAAGAGCCCCTGAGAGGAACCAAGACTCCAAAGGAGAACATCCCTAAGATTAGGAGAAAGAACACTGAAAGGAACCAAGACTCTATCACAACACATAGAAGAACCACTGAGATGAACCAGACGTCAGAAGGAGAGGCCCTCTGAGATCTTGGAGACGAGCCAACATGAGAAACCAAGACTTGAAAGGAGACACGACCTAGGAGCAAGAAGAAGAACCACTGAGAATAAGCAAAGGAGAAACTGTCTAGGATCATGAGGGAAGAACCAATGTGAGAAAACAAGGCAAGAGAGCATGAGGAAGAACTACTGAGAACAAAGGAACTAAGACTCAAGGAAGAATCCCAAAGAGGAACCAAGACTCCAGAGGAGAAGCTCCCAAGGAAATGAGGAAGAACCAGTAAGATGAACCAAGAAGAAATTTTCTAAGAGCCTGCGTAAGAACCTTTCAGAAGGAATCAACAGAGAAACTCGTCTCCACCTGATAATGCAGCAAGAATACAAGTAAAACAAGTTTAAATGGAGAAACTGGGATCATACAGAAAAAAAAGATCTAGGAGATTTTTAAAAAGTCAGATAGAAAACTGTCCGAAAAAAAACGACCAATTGTGTGAAACACACAGAAGGCTAGTTTTTGTACAGGAGCTGTGCTTCGCTCAACAAAGATTAATTTCGCCAAATCCTACCATCTGTTTGGGAGGCACAGCCCTTCGTTTTAATTAGAACCGAGTTAAACATGTTTTGAGGTGGGGGAAGAGTGCAAGGGTAGAACTCTGGCATGAGAAGCCAGAAGCTGAACACAGAGGATGAGCGTCCCTAGATAGTTTAGCAGTGATTTTAACACACAACCACAAACCTTAAATTTGATCAAACTGACCTTACTGAACTGAACTGTTAATAGAAAGTGGAAACGATATTTCATGAGAAGGCTTATCAGGAAATGCTTCAACAGATACCCTGACAGCTTAGACTTGAAGTGTCTGGTGTCCATCCAGTGTCCAGACTAGCTTTGTAGGCCATCCAGCTCAACCCAAGCTAGTTTCGGGACTCGTTGATTACATTTCCCACTTCAAACAAGGCCGACAGGGAAACCCGATAAAGATATAACAGAAACAAATACACTTCAAGTCTATAAGAAAGTCTTTCAACTACCTTTCGAGTTCTCTTGAGAAAAAACAGAGATAAAGCTTTTGAAATTTCCTTCAGCATCTCATATGAAGGCATCAGACCGAATCACCTCAGGCAAGGCGCCGCTAGTCTCTTCAAAGCGCTTTGAGCAGAACGAGTGTGGAAAAGGCGAGTGTGCCCACGCAACCGCAGCCGGGTCAAACAAACAGAACATGACAAGAGCAAAGTGCAGAACCAGAGCTGCTCAAACAGCACCGCCCCCCCAGTGAAGGAGGGAAGAGGGCCATGCTTTGGAAGGCCAACCTGCCGGCTGCATCATCCACAGTTTCTTTCAGGGGATGGTTCCACGAGCCTAGACATCTCTTTCTCTGATCCTTCGCTACCATGTCATCCAAGTGTCTACAGGCAAGTTTTATAATCACTAACAGATATAGACAGAAAAAATCTGACTCATTCTCTGACCGCTAGCATAGCTACAAATAGCTTTGGCTTTACATTTTCTGATGCTTCAACATTGTTGACTTTTTTTCCCCAAGTGAAAATTTTTTTGAAAATCAGTTTACATTCATGGTCATGTACTAACGCTCAAAGAGAAAATTGAACTCACCATTGCATTACATGGTCATCGTTATCTATTCTCCACTGCGTTTTTCCGTCATATTATCTACTAACTCTTGCGTCATTTTTAACTACTCACTGTTGTGTTATTATGTCACCATTACCTACTCACCATTTCGTTATTAGGTCACCATTACCTACTGAACATTGTCTTATTAGGTCAGTGTTTTCCAGTAACCCACAAGGCGGTTCAATGAATGTGTTTCTTCTTTCTAGTATTTGTTGCCTAAAAGTCAGTCAGTCATCCATCAGTCAGTGCCTCAGTGAGACACTGTTGGGACTTCCTGCAAAAACCAGCCAATGCAGCCATACAGGTTCAGAAATCATGTTAAAAAAAAGCCTGTGAGATTACCCAAGAAGTCAGTGCAGTTTAAGGCAAAGCCGTAGATTTATGCGTGCAGTTTGAACAGTGTTAACTGGTGGGATTTAAACTTCAGTTTATTGCTAGCTACACTAAAGGTGCCATCAAACATGTCCCAGCTGATTTGGGCTGAAGGGAAAATTTTGTGGAAATTCGAAATTTCCACAATATCTCTTTCTCTGGACATCAAAGCATCCCAGATTGACTGATTTTCCAAACCCCAGTGACCTTTCAGAAAACCATGATGGTTAAGAAATACTACATGAGGTTGTAGATTGAAAATAAGCCTCCTTAATCCCACAAAAAGGAAAGGCGAGCATTTTCTTTCCTTCCACTCGTACACTGACTCACCGACTCAATACCCTTGGAGAGGCGCGGTGCATTTTTTGCTTGTCGATTTAAAGTCGAGGACAATCCAAACAGAAGATTAGTGTTTCACTCGCATTGCCATCCTTGAAATTAAATAGTGTTTGTTTGGGGAGCCAAATCGTATTACAGTAAATTGCAGCACTATGTCTGGGCCTGAATGATGTTCTGGTTTCTCCTCCCTCAACTGGATAAGCCTGACAGGGCTCCACCAACCCCCCTCCCATTGTTAAGAGATGCTCTTTCTTCCATTAGACAAGGCATAAACACACCCTTGAGTGGATCTGAACTCATGAGGGCTACAATGGATGATCAAAGCAAAGCACTGACTTAACCCATTGCATGAAAGCCAGATTAGATGACATCTCGCTTCTGCTGATGTCAGAAAAAGAGACTCCAACACTCAAAGACTCAAAGATTTAAATACATACATCAGGTTCCATAGGACCAGCAGACAAGTTCACTGTATGTTGATGAATCGCTTCTGGTTTAGTTCTCCACCAAAAGCAGGAGTCTTGGTTCCTCTCATTGGCTGCTCCTCAAGTTATCAGGGGGCAGCTTCTTTTGAAGCTTGGTTCCTCTCAGTGGTTATTCCTCGGGTTATCAAAGAGCTTCTACTTTTGAGGTCCTGTTTCTTCTCAGTGGTTCTTCTTTATGTTATCAAGGAGCCTTCACCTTTGAGTCTTGGTTCCTCTTGGTGGATTTTCCACATGCTCTTAGGAGGTTTCTTCTTTTGAGTCTTGATTTCTCTCAGTGGCTGCTGTTCATAATCTGAGGGATCTTGTCCTTTTGGTTCTTGGTTCTTCTCAGTGGCTCTTCCTACCACTCTTAGGGAATTCCTCCCATTAAGTTTTAGTTCCCTCAGTGTTTCTTCCTGCTCTTATGGATTCTCTTAGGTAAAAGGCATTAGAGACTGAACTCACATTTATAGACAAGAGGTTTTGGGACTATCTCTCTGATAATAATAATAATAATAATAATAATGTGGGTTAGGGATTTGTAAAAATGCACATTAATCCATGTTCAATATCTGAAGCCTTTCTGAAAACCCCAAGTCATTTTTTGCTCTAAGTTGGCCTTTCGTGGCCTGAAGACACTGTTGCTTCTTCTTCTGATGTTGATAATGACATGATCTGTCTGCCCTGGATTACTGCACTCACAGAAAGGCTTTGTTAAAGCTTGAAAATAACACAGACAAAAGGCTGATCACATCTCGCCCATGAGGCAATGCAGCAGCGAGTGGCCTCAAACACCCCGACAAATCCAGCCTTCCCTCAAACGTCCTGATCAATCCGGCTCATCGGCAGCAAGGCTTACGCTGCATTATCTGACCTGCTGATGAATGAGAGTACCCTGCCCTGGCACTTCATTCCTATATGGCATTTTTTCCTCGGTTTCATTCGTTCTCACCACTCTCTCTTTGTCATTTTAGTCGAAGCAGTGTCTCACTTCTAATAGTCTCTCGCGGGACTTTGTGTAAGGAAACATGTTCGTCTGGTCCACCCAGATGTCTACTTTTCAGCTCATTTACATTCATCTACTGTATCTTCACCACAAAAAAAAAATCAATCACACACTAATGAGGGGAATGATGCAATTTGATACGTGAGAACTGGACCGTCGATCCAGCCCTATCCTCTGAACTAGAGGCCTGTGTAGCAGCAGGACCGAGCGAAAGTGCTACCGGGACACGCTGGCAACCTGCCCGATCCATTACACTTCATGGAATAATCAATATCACATCTCAGGATTCGGAAATTTAAGACTTTCACTGAGCAGATGACTTCATTAAGTCTCTGAGGGAAATAACAAGCCAACAGACGTCTAAATTACATCTCCATGCAAGCTGCACACTGGGCGTTATGTTCCAGGACAGAAGTCCTTTGATTCGGTGCAACTTGGCCTTCAATCCAGGCCAGTTAACAAACTCAAATTATTGACCGGAAGTCTTGCAAAAGAAATTAAAAAAAGGAAATCAGCAAGCTTTTCTTCACTATCATAACATGGAAAGTTATAAAGCATGTTGACATCTCAAATGGCTGGAAGGCTATTCAAATCGGACACTAAGTAGTGGCTTATGTACTCATGGGTAATGGTGGTAGTTTCAATAACTCATTAAGATGGCACATATGGGCATCAGCATATTGATGGCATGGTGGGATTAAGGGTTATTAAAGCTACCATCATGAGGACCACTGCAACCTTCTCTTTGGACTGTTCTCGATACATCAGTCGGCTGATAATAACAGCCGATATTTAGTAGGCAGTTTTATCTGCATCCAAGAAAACACTAGTAATAACACATCCATTATTAGTGCCATTTTTGGCCACAATTCACAAGCATGAACCATAATCTAACTACAACCACTGGAGTGCAAAATGAATTTAAACGACTTAAATCACACCCTTGCATGATTTAGTCAGCACCAGAAAGAATTAAAAGACAGACGACTGAGCTCTCTCAGTGGGTGGCCATGTCTTCAGCTGTTGTGTTGGGAGAAATGTCCCCAGCATGATGAAAACATTTAGATGGTGTGTATTGTCCTCAAAATTGGTTTTCGAAAAACGCTTTTTGTTCCTGAAGTTAGAGTCGACAGACCAGCCTGTAAACACAAATTGGACCCGATAAAGACAGGAAAACCCGATAAAGACAGGAAAAAACACTAGATGTTGTCTTTAGGGAGCCACAGAGCAGTGCATTTGTTTCTGTTGAATCTTTTCTGAAGCGCATTGTAAGGAGATCATTGCAGAATTGTTGGCAATACATCAGTGGCCTTCACCTGACCTCAGAAACGACCACCAGAAGTGTGGAAGCCCACCAGGTTGGAGGTGTGCCCACCGAGTTCACGAGTCCAGGCCTAATGGACGGCGCCAAGGTTCGGTCACTTCCAGGAGAAAGTGCACGAAAACAGCTGCCATGTCTACCGAGCTGCTATCAATCTGCTTCTGAGTGAGAGACGAGCACTCAATGGACCACAGCTCCAGATACTCAGCCTAAATATTGAATAACATTCACTCATTATAAGCGCATAATAGGCAGTGACAGCGCCCTCAAATCCACCCAGCTCCTTTTCTATTTTAGCTTTTAAATCAGGATTTGAGGTAAGACCACCACGGACACTCAATGTGCCTCCTATGTGGCACACGGCAGCTGATGGGAGCACAATGGGATGCTGTAAGGCATCTGGAACGTGGCCAATAGCCGCTCTGAGTACAGCAAACCGTTTTAGTCACAGACCAGCACTCACTTCCACATGCAAAGCCTTCACGTGGACACAGTTAGGACTTTCCACTGCAAGCACCACTCGCGTAATTACCATCTTTAACCATGAAAGGTCTGGGCCTAAAAGTGGCCACCTGGGCGTAGCTTTATCTGTTACAGTATTTCCAAGTGATGTCCTTTAACGCGATCTTGCTTTTTCATTTAGATCAGTTATTACAACACAAATACTCAATAAGAAAGATGAAAAGCAAAAAGCTAATTTTTCCAGCTTGGCCCTCAGATGATCATCAGATGATCTGTGGAGCTCTGCAGATGTAAGATGGAGGAAAGCTCACCATGGAGATACTCTGAAGCACATTGAAGTGTATGGTAAAGTGTCATGCGTGAACACAGCACAGCATACAGTATGAAACTCTTCTCTGCATTTAATCCATCTCCCCGAGTGAGGCAGCGGACAGCCAGTGATGCACTGACCAGGGAACAGTGTACGGGGATGGCAATTTGCTCAGGCTTATCTCAGTGGTGTCTCGGGCAGTCCTGGGATTCGAACCCACAACCTTCCAATAACCCCCTAACCACCAGACCCCATATTGACATCCCCAGAAGTCGACAGGTTATTTGACCTTTAGAACATGACACGGATTTGTGCCGGCTAATGGTAAATCGTCGCCAACTAATGGTAAATCGTGGTCATACGACAAAACGGCTCCTTATGTGGAAGTTCCCCCCGTTTGTGTTGATGCTCGACGTGTCAGACGTCATGCCGAGCTTTGTGTGGTATTCTTGTGTCACACAGAACCAAAGTTACTGTAAATTAAGAAACATGTAATAATAATAACCACACACAAATGCCCCAAAAGAAGAAATGCCCAGTCTCCTGTTTGGGCTGTTGATATGTCCACAATCGACTGACAAGCACTTCTTCTTAATGAACTCAGCATTACTGCCACCCTGGAGAAGTGGCTCAGTTTTACTCTAAACCGTACTTGCCATGAGTAGGGCCTTTTAAAAGCCATTGTCCCGATTTAAGCGAAAGTGGCAAGCTTAAAGCCATTCTCCTTCAGGCAGAGCTCAGCGGAGGCTTTGATCACCGGGCACATGCCACACTGGGGGTCTCACCGAGCACTGCAGGGGGTGGAGGAGCCATCTGGCCCCTCTAGTCCTCTATTAATACTAGAAGTAACAGTGAGTCTCAGTAGCTGGAGCGTCTCTTATCGGCTGGAGCAGCTAGAGCTTCTCTCAGATAGTTGGAGTGTCTCACCTAAAACACTTCTTTACTATTATAGCATCTCTAACCAGCTAGAGCAGTTCTTAACAGCTATAGAAAAGCATCTATCATTTGAACATGTTTCATCCTTCAGGTGCTGGAATCGGACACTCAGCAGCAAAATGTCAGTGAGGTGATCTCTCAATTGCATCTTAGCAGCTGGAGAGGCTTTCTGAAGTTGGGTCAGGTAGAGTTTTTCTGGGCAGCAGAGCATATAGAGTGTCTCTATCAGGTGATGCGTCTCGTTGTATTATACTCAATGCATTGATTTGGCAAACACTTTTATCCAAAGCAACATACAATTAGAGGAAACACACTTAAGTGTGAAAACCAGAGAAGAGTTGTAAGTGCTAAAATCCATATGTAAGAGTGGTGCAAGATGATCCGGAGAGGAGGTGCTCTCTGAACAGATGAGTCTTCAGGAGGTTTTTGAAGATAGAGAGGGATTCTGCTGCTCTGGTCACCTTTGGCAGCTCATTCCACCAGTGGGGATCCACAAAATGAGACCAGTCTGAACTGGGTTTGCCTTGCATGTAGGGATGGCAGAGCCCGACAATGTTCCTTGAAGGAGTGAGTAGGAATGTAAGCCTGAATGAACATAGGTTTTTAGGCCCCGATGTCACTCAGAATAGAGTGTCCAAGAAGCTAGAGCATCTCTCAGCATCCAGAGCATCTTCTCTGAAGCTAGAGCATCTCTAAGAAGCTGAGTCAGCTAAACAATACAGGGGGTCTTCGAGTTACGACACACCCTAGCCTGAGTCACTTACCAATCCTAACACAGCTGTAAAATCAGAATCTAGAACCTAAAAACACAAACTCACTCACACGCCGCGTTTCTGCGTATTCCCCGTATTCTGTCTGTTCTGTGTATACTACGTATTCTTCCACCCTGCGCAACCAAACTAGTTACGGGAGCGAGCGTCGCAAACTCGAAACGTCGCATGTCAAGGCTATCGTAGTCTGAGGACCCCCTGTAATGTAAATGTGTCTGTTGTGTGACAACACAAAAACAACTAATTAAAAGCATATACGCATAAATAATTTCCATATATATGCATGTATATTTATTTGTGGACTACTAAGCCACAGAAAAAGGGAATGGAAAATTCGTTCACTCATACGTCGCGTTACTGCGTATTCTTCCAGCGCACACAACCAAACTAGTTTGTCCACATAGTCCGTAAGTAGGCTAACGGTGTGAGTCCAGTGGGAGTGGGAGTGGAAGCGAGGGCGGTAAACTCCAAACGCCGTGTGTCGAGACTGTTGTAACCCGAGGACCCCCTGTACAGCTCATAGAGGGTCACACATCTGTGCTGGCCACGGCTGAATGAGACTAGATAGAGAGTCTCTCAGAAGTTGGATCAGCGAGAAAATCTCTCTGCAGTCAGAAAGTCGCTAAGAAGCTCGGTCAGCTAATCTGGATACAGCACACAGGAGGCCAGGCATCCAACTGGCTACGGCTAAACAGGACCTCGGACTGTGTAGAGCAGTCTTGGAAATCAGAAGTAGCTCCAAGAAGACAAAGTGGAGAGAAAAAACTAAATTCTGACCAGCATTTACATTTCTAGTTTTCCCCTTTACCTCAAAAAGCCAAGATACAGTATGGTGTGCCTGAGCTTTGCTTGTGTACCTAGCACAGTGTATTTGGTATCAAGCATTTTAGAGTATTTCTGGAGAGTTTTATTTTGACTTACACTATGTTTTATATTGCTCTTGACTTCAAGTCTCTGTGTGTCTGTGCAGTCACAGCATAAGCAATTTCCTCCAGGATCAATAAAGTTTGCTGATTCTTTTTTAAAAGTACATGCAAAATCCAGGCTCTCAAGTGGCAAAACACACAGCACTGTTCAGTAAAACTGGTCCAAGTGTACCACTGCACTAGCGTAGTAATTTAGCTTCTTTAACGCACCCAGCTGAACTCAGGAAACGCTTATTACTGATCTGATGAGCTGGATCAGTCATGTTCGCGCAGGGGAGACATTAAAATATGCAGAGCAAGCAGCACTCCAGGATCAGGATTTAAAAGCACCTATCTGGGCCATTAAGAGACGGCATCAACGTCATTCTTCCCCCCGGCAGCTGCAAAGGGGAGACGGCGTAGGTGGACGGCTCAGAACCCACGTCGCGTGTTAGTGTGAGTGGGTTTCGCCATTATAAACTAGCATAGCATCTCGACCTCCACGGCACAAAGAATGAAGCACTGACTCGACAAAGCAAAAGTACCGCGGGCAGATCTCCAAGACAAGGCCCTGTCAGCACCAGGAAATGTTGCGTCCTTGCTAAACTTCACAAACCCAAAGGATTAGGCCCACTTCTCTCAGAGGGCTTGGCTCCTTAGCAATCTTTTACAAAAGTGACACACAGACCAGTTGTTTTCTGAACAAATTTTCACTGGCATAGACCCTAAAAAAGGATTCTGCAAAGGGTCTTTAGTGAAGGCAGTAATTGAACGCAGAGCCATGAATCTGATTCTTTTAAATGGTTCTAAATGACGGGCAACCTGTGTAGTATATGTTTCCCGATCCTGGAATGCTCCTGCCCTGCATATTTGAATCTTTCCCCTGCTCCAACACAACCGATCCAGCTCAGATCATTAATAAGCCTTTCCTGAGTTTCCTGTGCGTTAACCCACACAACACGAGCGGCACACCTGTGTCACGTAGAACCGAAGTTGTTGTATATGATATATGATTTCAGACACAAATGCCTTCAAAGGACAAAAATGCCCAAATGTATTTTTATTTTAGGTCTCAGAAACAAACATAAGATCTTTGAACCCAGAGGAACTTTCAGGATTGTCTCCGCCCACAAGTGGGAGGGGGACACCCGCAGAGGGAGGAGCTCCGGAGAGCGGCCGAGAGAGACAGCAGCAAACGGCGAGAGTGTAGGAGAACAAACACCGGTTCTAGACTGTTTTACACTGTTTATATTTACTGAAATCA
>JBBIGA010054683.1:0-12730 GCA_037576975.1 Alestes dentex
CTCTATATATATATATATATATATATAGTATATTTTGCTAATATTTATTCATTATAAATGGAATGCGGCACTGTGCTAAATCACTGCTTCTGTGCAATATACCTTGATTTAACATTGTGGAGAACATAAACATAGTCATGAATGCACTAAATCCAGGGAATATTTTCTGACATTACATTTTTAACTACAATCTTGCTACTGGATAAATTTAATGTTTTGCTTTGCCTATAACATAAAATAGAAAGGGAAATCTGTAAACCAGCCAGCCTTACTCTCTCCTACATTTTTATAATGATCTAATTGAATTTCACTTGGCTTTTAATGTGTGTTGATCTAACATCTACATCTATACAAATATTGTTGAAATCCTCACATTTCTGTATGTTTGTTGTTTTTTTTAATTTTTGATATGATTTGAAAATACAAGGTAGTCCTTCCACTGTGTCAAACTTTCATGACAAATGGACAGAAATGTTCAAACATAACCTGTTGGTGTATTAGTTTCCATTACAAGTTAAGAATGTTTTTCCCTGTACTGTAAAAGTATCATTTTGGAGATACAAGGTTTAGACCTCACAGATCTCACAGGTCTCAGCCATTTCAAATTTAAAGTTAACTAACATTTTTTTTCACCATTATTGACCATACTTTTTCATGTTCTTGTTCATCATATCGTATAATGAGAAAGATTCTTGTAATTCTGTAATCCTTCATCAAAGTGCATTGACTCTTGCCCTCTTCTAAAGCACATTCTGATTTTGTCTGTGTCACCAGTGGGATGGTGAATATTATATTTATCAGTAAAAAATGATATTTACCTGTAATGATTTACCTTTCCTCCCATCACCCCTCATCATTGGGTAAAATGTTCATTTAGCTCTGAGACCCTCTCTAATACTACGTTTCACTTTAAAATATGTCGGTTTTCACATATGGAGTTTTCACACTCCCCATCAGTTACATATATAACAGACATGTCTCTTTGGACATTATGGGGAATTAGTCTATTGCATCAGTCTCAAGTCATCAGGTGTCACCATTTTTAAATCTATTCCATTCAAAATCCTACATATCTTTGGAATATTGTATCCTTAACCTCAGTACTATCTTGTCCTCAGGGAAAAGTTAAGAAGGGACACCATGTCATTCTTTGATCCATGTCACCGAGTGACAGGCCGGATGAATACTCCCATCTCCTGCATCAACGGAGAAAATGCCGAATTGCCTGAGTTTGAAGTCTTTGAACCCATGGCTCGAGGCGTTCCACCTACTGACCGTACGATCTTGTCAAAAATAAGTATATTTGTTGTCATAAAAATGTATTAATGGGGTACTTTATTTAAACTGACAGGTAACATGTGTGAAAGGTAACACGTCTCTTTACGCAGTGCCCTTAAAAGCCTTGGGACTGAAGTATTAGCGTAAGTGACAAAACAGCCACAGCTTTAACAATGAAATAAACTTATTTCTGCCACTTGAAAAAAAAACTAGAGGTATTTACTGAGTCCTAATAACAAGCAAGTTTGGTAACACTTTATTAGGAGGCAGCATTCGTAAGACTATGTGACAGCTACATAAACTCAACATGACATGTGACATAAAACAAATGAAAACATTCTTAAAGTGTTTTCATTTGTTTTATGTGTTCTTAATATGTCAAATAAAACAAGTTTCCTTCATAAGATGAAAGAATCTGTAACAGTGCATGTCTGACATCGTATTAACTGGTTGTGTAGTGATGCAGAGTCAAATTCTAGACTGTCCGTTTATTTCAAATGCTCTCGTTTACTGTTTTATCCCACTGGCTGTGATATAACAGCTCTTTAAATCTCATTAAACACTTATCTGGTGGTCCACATTATAATCATTGTAATTATATCAGGTGGCTTTTTGTAGTCTATGTGTGTGTTGCATGCTGCAGATTTGGGGTACACCTGCTTAGGTAAATACAGTTGTCTCTCTTTAAAATAATTGAGTGTTTATTTTTAAAAAAGACATGATGTTGAAAAAGTGGAAAATAAAATTACCTTTATTTTTCAGTGTCATCAGCTCTCAGTGTCACAGATGTGAAAATGTATGCAGAATTGAACAAACGGGCCCATCGCACGGACAAGTATGACAACAGCAGCTTGATCGTGCGTCGGGGTCAAGAGTTCATCATAGGCATTGTCTTCAGTCAGCCTTTTAATCCTCAGAACCACAAGGCCATACTCGAGTTTGTTATTGGTGAGTCTCTGCCTCCTACACTCTATTAGAAATCTGAAATAGACAGACTGAATAATGTCTCCTTTTCATTTCATATACCTTGTCAAAATGTTATCCTTGCGATGGGCTAGCGCCTCGCCCAGGTTCGCCCAGGATAGGCTCTGGGGACGTGCAACCCTAGTGAGGAATAAGTGAAAATGAATGAATGAATGAAAATGTTATCCTTAAAAATAGAAGTAGTCCTTAGTAGTGCTCAGTGCTCTTGCTTGCGTGTGACATGTTAGTCTCTAAATAGAAACTTTGCTAAATACAAAATTCACATTTGTAAAGTCTTTAGACACATACTCAAAAACTCACATACCTTAGCAGCAGTAGCCCAAGGAAAGTCATATACTGGCATGCAACACTTTAATTTGTGTGGTCTCTTTCAAACAGTTAATAACTCAAAGCCAAACTGCTCAAATGTTGGCTAAATATACTTTTTCATTCACTGAGAACATGTTGAGAATACCATTATTTGGGAATATACATTCAGAATATAGACATATACCTGTACTCAGTCCTCGTTACATTTTCTAAAAGCAATTTATGGATATGTTTAAATTATTCTCTAGAATATTATTTGAAATACCGACTAAACAGAACAATCCTACAAATTTAGAGAAACACTTTAAAAGGTTGTTTATAAATTATTTTTAAATCAATGCACTGTGTTTAGCAAATACACTCATAAGTCACACTCTCAAGAGAACCCCAACAAATGGCTCCTTTGAATACGCAGAAGGTCCTGTTAAACCCTGAGTAGACTCATTAATCAATCTGACAAATCAGTAATTTATCTTTATTTATCTTTATCCATCTTTTCTCCTCTCTTTCTTTCTCTTCACTCATCAAGTCTCTATCACTGAAATATGATGTATAACCGAAATACGATATATGTAGGGAGGCAACCCCCCCCCCCAAAAAAAATATGATGTACCATTTGACATCATCAACTAGGCACACTTTGCATGTCTAAAATAATGTTACATTTGTATGCATGTATCTAAAAAGATACAAATTTTATTTTGGGAAATTTACCCCACAATTTACCCCACATGTTCTGTAAGTTTACTTGGCATAGTTCCTTCGAACAGATTGACGAAGGACGACTAGGCTGAACAGTTTGACATGGCACAGGACGCAAAACCCACTGGTGGATATTCCTCCGCCAGTTTGCTCTCCAGTGTTGCGAATGAAATGCCCCCAATTAGTATGATAAAGTGCTCATATGTGAATCATCCAGTGGACAATTAAAAAGCCATCAGATCATTAGCCATGGTAATTACCAGATAATCTCTCGGTTCCAGAAGGCAGAGGAGGGGCAGATGAGCGAGCTGGCACACTGTGCAGGAACTTTAAACGACATGAATGAGCTACTTGACTTTGTGGTGGTTTGCAGAACATGCTAAAGAGCTCCCCACAAGGAAGTGTGGAAGAGGAAGCAAGGGTGGTTGTGCAGAATAAATGAACGGAAAGCATGGGCTTGAGGAAGTGATAGGGTTTTGATCTTCAAACGCAATGCAGCCTGCAATCTATTTGATGCCATGTTATCTCCCTCACTGACAACTTCTGCTGTGTTGTTCTTCAAAAGAAAGGCATGTAGAGGCCTAATGAGCATATTCAAATACTGTTGATCTGGCAGATATGTAAAAGAAGACAGTGGGAAACAAAGAGAGACACATTGAGAGAAAAATAACTCCACAGAGAGCTCCTGAATGATCCAGTTGGTTGAGAAGTTTGTGTCCAATAGCCAGGGATTCAGTTTATAGTAATGGCATCTATAAAGCTAAACCAGCCCTTATGCTTAATGGCTGGATGCGACTTGAAGATATGTCTCAAAGAAACCCTATACATAAAGACTTAATATGCAATACCATATACATACTAAAATTACCACTACCTGTGTTCTCTGTGGAACCAAGGTGAAGCACCACTTCTGCATAATTAGCACTGTATTACTGCTAAGACCAGGAGCCACACACCTTGCCATTTCCAGCTCAGACATCTGACCACAAAAGCTCCTGTGACCCACAAGAAGATCTAATCAATTTAACACAATGAACATAGCCAATAAAATGTTGGCTTTTTTATTAATCAGAATCAGCATCAGAATCAGAAAACTAAACTGCGTATACTACAGCACACACTGACAAAATAAAACTCTCCAGAAAACTCTCTAAAAATGATTAGAACTAAATACACTATGCTGTGTACGCAAAATGTTGTCGTCAGTAAACAACATAACAAACACACTCTTAACAACCATATTTAGCTCTAGCTAACTGATTGCTCTGACAGAATGCATAACAAATCTAAGTAGCATAGCTACATACAGTATATTGTGACAAAAGAATTTGCAAGTTTTTGAGAACTATGCTTGTAAAGACCGAGTTCTTTAGTAAAAGAAAGGGTTATATAAAAACTATGACACAGAATAGACTGAATGCTTCAGTTGTTCTTTGTATGGTTTCACAGCCTATGTTTTTCTCTATGAAATGGTTCTACACAGCACTAAAAAGTGTAATGGTTACTAAAAAGTGTTATGGTTCATCGGTGTAATGTTTATCCTTTGGTCATCCTAGTATCTTCTTTACATTTTCCAATGTGATTTCTAGCATGTGATTTTGCATTCCTTGGATAGATTGTGTTATTTTTTGGCGCATTTCAGTTCGGAATTTTACTTTTGTGACTGAGATTTAACACAGTGGCCATGAAATACATTTTTCAACTTTTTGAGAGATCTCTCAGCTGAATGAGGCTTATTCTTTAAGAACATTGAGGGAATATGTTTTGGAAATCTGTATTATTTATGAAAGTGGGAGTGAACTGGGGCAGCTGGTGGCCTAGTGGTTAGGGCGTTCAGCCTACAATCAGGAAGTCGTGGGTTTGATTCCCAAGACTGCTAAGCACCTCTGAAGTTCACTTCAGCAAAGTACTACTGTTTCTGACTGCCCGTTGCTTCACTTGGTAAATGGGTTAAATGCAGAGGAGGAATTTTGTACTGTTCACACTGCCTGCTGTGGTGTGTTCACATATGACAGAATGGTTACTTTCAATTGAATGTTTTACCTTTAGTGGTGAGCTAGCATTTATTTGTTTTTTTATTTTAAATGTTTCATCGCTTCAGTTTCTTATATATAGAAGGCTGAAAGTTGCGCTTACCGTATTACCTCAGCTCAGCTCTTTGTGAAGGGATGTGAATTCCTCTTTTACCCCTTATTGCTCACAAGCAGCCCAACACAGAGTCACAGCATTTCACACACAGAGAGTCAACAGTGTCCTGGTTAATCTGGTAATAGGGAAAAATAATTGTTTTAATTATATTAGTCAAATATATCCAAGGAAGTTTCCATTCTACCAGATACTGGGGGGCTGTGCAGAAAGAAGTTTCTTTAGTTGTGTTACTTTCCTCAGTAGCATGCATTTTGAATATACCAAATTAACAGTTTACGCTCTTACCCAGAGTGACATGCATGGACGCTTTATGGTCCACAAGAAAACATACTAATAAGCCTTAAAGAGCTGCTCAGATTACACAGAGAAGACAGGGATTTTTTTTGCGAAATTTGTGGAGTTAGTTGTGGTTGGTAGGTGAGCTGTAGAGTTTTAAATGTAATGCAAAAGCCATAGGATTTTTTACAAACTATGCCAATTTACAAATATGTTTTTTTCTGCGCTTATGCCACTCATCTGAATACCTACATGTTTGTATCTTTGATTAAGAGCTGTGTTCATTTGTGTATATCTTGTCTGTGTACAGGCAGTAACCCCAACAAGACTGAAGGGACCTTGATTACCGTGAGTCTTAGTGGGGATAACCAGGCAAATGGCTGGAAAGGCCGTGTGGTGGACTCCAGCATGGCTGAGACGAGGGTGGGCATCACTCCAAACTCAGACAGCATCGTTGGACTGTTCAGCACCTACGTGACAGTTGTAACTTATTCGTGGAAAAAACGAACCCAAAGAAACCCCAAAACAGACTTCTATCTGATCTTCAATCCCTGGGCCCCCTGTAAGCACAAATTTCTTTGCTTCTTGTGGTGAAATTCAACTGTTCAACTGTAACTTCGATCAGTTTAAAATATCAAAGTGTTGTTTGTTGATGCTGCTTCATAGCGGATCATGTGTACTTGGCCAGTGATAGAGAGAGGGAAGAGTATGTGCTGAATGACACAGGGATCATCTTCAATGGATCAATTGAGAGTATGACCAGTAGACCATGGAACTATGGACAGGTAAGATGTCCTTTCAGATTCAAAAGGGACTTCAGCAGTGTTTACACACTAGATTCTACAAATCGGTTAATATGTCCAAATGTTTGTCCAAACGTTTATAGACACAGTTTCATCCAACATTACTTCTGAAATTAATGGTATTACTAGTGACTAATAGTAAGTTAGGCTCTGATATTAAGTGATCAGTTCTGCGTCACAAACACCACTCAAACATACTGGATGGAGATCCATCACTTCAAAGAATGCAGTTCTATTTGCCCCAGCCCAGGTATTTGCCCCAGCCCTCTGCTCTATCTGATGTTTGCAACTGGGTGGTGACCTTTGACTCATGCGGTGCTCTATAAGTGATGCTTTTCTAAGCTGTGATTATAAGCTCTGTGTTGGAGTTGGAGCAACTATTCTGCACATGCAATTAAATTAATGTACAAATTTTATACGATTATGTTTGACCTTTTTGTTCCTCAAAATATGTTATTAAATAGATGTATTTGGTTTTTATTCCAGTTGAATATTATTAACAAATAAACAGGTTCATAAACTCATTCATCTTTTTCTGCCTTGTATTTTTCTTGCAGTTTAAGCGTGGAATTCTGGAAGCATGCTTTTTTGTCCTGGATTTTGGGAACATGCCCCTGCAATACAGAGGAGATGTTGTAAAACTGACTCGGAAGGCCGCGGCAATGGTACAATACTCTGACTCTGAAAAAACTCTGAGAACTAATCTGAAATATATTGATCATTTCCTTGATTGAACATAACAACAACTATAGGCTCAGGCCAGGTGTCACCGGCCTTATCCACAATGAACCGATGTGGCTGCAGGTGTTCACCTCAATCAAGTTTCTTTCACATAACTTTACTTTATCCAACTGAGCAACTGATTAAACAAAATTTGCCTCTAACTATTTGTAAGTATTTAAAGCTTTGAAGCTACTTGTACTGGTAGCACCTTATATGAAGAATCCATACTGGTAGCACCTTATATATAGTCTTCATATAAGGTGCAACCAGTATGTTTGCCTGATTTTGTTTGAAACAGGACGCAGTTCTTGGTGTACAATTTGCTGTTTACTTCTGTGCCTTGTATCATCAGATTAACTCCCAGGATGATGATGGAGTTGTGGTGGGTAACTGGGGTGATAACTTTAGCCTTGGCACTGCACCCTCAGCTTGGACAGGTAGTGCGGAGATCCTGCTCAGTTATGCCTCTGCAGGCGGTGTGCCTGTTAAGTTTGGCCAGTGCTGGGTGTTTGCTTGCGTACTGAACACTTGTAAGTATGACAAAGAGTGACTGTTATATTTTAGAGGCTAATAATGTGCATGTAATATGCAGGTCTTCATCCTGTTATAACTGACTTTACTGAGTACTGAGATAAGCTTGACAGAACACTAAATATTATTCAAATCTAGAGATCCAGTGTGTTATGGAGACGAACCAAACTGCAAACTGCAGTTCAATGCTATTCTAAATAACTGGTACTGTGATGGTGCTGTGAACTTGGCCTTTGGTGAATATTCTCTCAGGTGTGAAGAAACACAAGTTTACATGTTAATTAGCTAGACCTGTGGACATGAACATCTCATTCTAGTCACTTCTACAGAGTTGGCAACCTTGTTTAGCTGTCATTTTCATGTAGCATATGAAAAAAGTCCAGTTTGAACAATCATTTGAACTGTCTTACACTGTCTGAAAATTGCACAATTTTCTTTTTGGACAGTAACAGTGTATGAAATCTTTACCTAAGGGTGTATCTCAATTTGTTAACAGCCACCTGTCACAAAATTGTATATTTCAGCCCTTGAGTTACAGTTACTCAATACTTAAGTATGGTTTTAAGCTTCAGGTTTTGCTTAAGTTGTTTTTGGAATGGAATTTTTATTTTTATTTGAGTCATTATCAATGTAAAATAGCAATATTTTCACATGACTGTATCAAACCCAATCAACTGAAGTGTTACTGTGTGAAAGGTTTGAGTTTTATTTTTCACTGCAGTCTTCCGCTGCCTCGGGCTCCCATCGAGACTCATCACCAACTACTGCTCCGCTCACGACAGCATGGGAAACCTGAAGACTGTTCTTGTCCTGGATGAGGACGGGCGACTGAACACGAAGGCCTCACCGGACTCAGTCTGGTTCGATAACATGATGAGAGCCATTATTGTCTCTGCAAAACACAATCACACAATAACCCATTTAATTATTTTAACAACCCCTAGACGCATTACACGTTATATTGATTTTCTGAGTAAAAATAATTTTGTACATTCTTTGCAAATAACATACTTAAAAATGGCATTTTCATGTTTATTGGAGTTATTTCCGATACATAAAAACACATTTTCAAAATACATATTGATAAAAACAATATTTTAAAACTATTATTCATTCTATTTCTACACAATTCACTGCATAAAATTATTTAAAACAAGTACAACTTACCAGAAATAATCATCAATAATCTTTTAATCATCTAATATCTCACGGTATTAGTAAAATGTTACATACATTGACTAAATTTACTTCCCAATAAATTACTTTCTTCACCAAAGTCAGTGTGATCCTGAGAATTTGCAGGAATTTATGACCTAATAGACAACAGTTCTATATCTTTTGACAAGCAAATACAAGCGAAGACCTCAAGGGCAAATTAAGTGCTGCTTTTCCATAAACATTAAGTTGGTATGTGCCATTTCTGAGTCTTTTTCTTTGTAGGAACTACCACTGCTGGAACGAAGTGTTCATGAAAAGGCTTGATCTGCCGCCAGCGCTTTCAGGATGGCAGGTGTTGGACAGCACTCCTCAAGAGACCAGTGATGGTACAAGTTCATTTGTTTTCAGTCATGCTTGTCACACAAATAGAGCAAACACCAGTTAAAACTGTATAATGGTGCATATTTGGTCAAAAAAATGAAGAGCAGCATAAAATTCCCTGACAATGGGCAAAACTGTATTTTTGTAATCTATGAAAACAATGTACACATTTTAATGAAGTAAATTTACAGTGCATGTAAATAACCTCAAGCGAATTATTATGGTGTTTTATACTAATCTTAAAGCTTTACACTGGAAGGCTTTACACTAGATCCCAAATGTACGGTTTGGAGTTCCATATCTCCAGACAACACAGTTCCCCTGCTCCACAGCCCAGTGCTAGGGGCCATATAATATCTTATATCATTCATTTAATAGTCATATCATATGATATCAAAGAACTCATTTTATTTGCTGTAGGTTTCTACCGCTGTGGTCCTACATCTGTCAACGCCGTCAAAGAGGGACAGCTGGGCTTCTCGTTTGACGCATCTTTCGTGTTTGCCGAGGTGAAAGGTTTCTCTGCACTTTATGGCTCATATAACTCTAATAATTTTTAATTCAAATTATTTACTCAGACCCTTTTTGACCTAAAATCACTGCTTCTGTGTGTATTGCAGCAGCTGGCACAATAAAACTCAAATGAGTTTCAAATGATCCTTTGCGTTAACTCTAAGATAAGATAAGATAAACCTTTATTAGTGCCACAAGTGGGAAATTTACTAACTACAGCTGTCAGTGTACTGTTAACTAAAGCACTTTTTACATGTAAATGCAGGTTAATAGTGATTTGATCATCTACAAAGAAGACAGATACGGAGGAAGAAAACTTGTGGGTACAAATACGACCTACATAGGACAGCTCCTTGTGACCAAAGCTATTGGTTCCAACCAGCCTGAGGTCATCACAGCCAATTACAAATATCCTGAGGGTACGTCAGTCTTATGCATCACTGTACTGATCTTGAACTAAAGCACTTCAGCTGCTTTTTTACTATCACCATCCTAAAACTGCTCAAAGCAGCCTAGATCCACGTTTTTAAACGGATTTGATGGAGCTGTTTGCTCCTGAGCACCATCTGCTGGACAAAACTGGTCTCTAGTTTTTAAAAGTGTAGTCTTTGCTTTAACCTGGTGTTGCACTAATAGGAGGATATTTTAAGACATATGATGGTATAGAGGTATCACTACATGAAAAAATATACTGAAAAATGCTACACACAGATGCTACACACAGGGTCTTCAAATCTCGTACTGGGTGTTTGGTATTCAGCACCATCTGTTGCTTTTGTTACTCATCTACTAAACCTGATAATTAACTTGCTAGATGGATTAGATATGTTTTTATGGGGTAAATTACCAAACCAGACTTCAGCCCACCAGGACCAGAACTGATGACCCACGTGTGGCCCATCAATACAAACCCTATTTAGTAAGGTTTTTTTTACAACAGGATTTTACAACAGTCTAGTACAAAAAGCCTGCAAACGGGTGTGTGCTATTAGAGAAGATTCTTTTTGCAGCTCAGTGAAAATTTAAGAGAACAGACTTCACTTTTCTGAAAACAGCTCACCAGCGTTTATTGTTCAACGTTGGTTGCAGGAAAAATGGCAGGTCCCATAGCAATAACCTTTTTCTTAGAGAGTGCATTTAAATCTAGCTTAGTTGCCTTTCTTTGAGATCCATTTGACATCTTCGGCAGCTCAAAAGAAATGTCTCTTTTTTCCAAATAGCAGTGCACAAGAATTTAATTGTGATTTGTTTTTGTTACAAAGCAGCAGTATCAGATTCCACAGGCTGCTTCAGAATGCAGATAAATTCCAGACAGGAGGGATCTAATTTTGGGTTCTTATTAGTAAGCAGAGTCAACCACATTTCTCCCATGTACCAGGTTTCATACCAATCTTCATATAAATTAATTAAACAGAGTAATTCTTCCTCATTCATGCCAAGTTTCCTTCATCTCTAACATGTTTACAACTTCAGCAATATCTCATGTGCTTAAATTGAGAAGTGGGTAACCAGAGTAGCAGTTGATTTATTTAATTGCTGAGATAATTTCTGCCTTGTAGTCTACTCTTCAATGTTAATAACATCTTTTATGACAACTATAACCTAATTTAGGCTGTCTGGCTAATTATATTATATGGGTTACGTTATATTATATGGGTTAAGCTATTTCAACACCTATTTTAACATTTCTTAGTACTCATATAGATTATCGTGTAATATTTAAATAGGCCTTCAGATGTACCACTGACCTACCCTTGAGCAAGGTACTGTCCCAACGCACTGCTCCCAGGAACTGTGTTCCGGCTTCACTTGGTGAACTGGTTAAATGGAGAGAAAGAATTTTGTACTGTTCTCACTGTACTGTGGTGTTTTTACATATGACAAATGGTCACTTTACACTTACACAAAAAAAGTTGTTGTGCTACATCACTTTTGAAGCTTTTATTTTGACAGAAATCTATTTTCTGTGTTTTACTAACGTACAGAACAGCATGTCTCTGAATGCTCATACTAAGCCTAGACCAGCGAACAGAGGTGGACAGTAACGAAGTACATTTACTTGAGTACAGTACTTAAGAAAAAAACTTACTTTTCACTTCACTACATTTCTATCAAGGTTCTCGTTACTTGTTACTTTCAGTTCTGAAAGTGGGTGTTACTGTCTCACTTTTCTAAAACGTGACTGTTTTTTTTTAGCAGATGACAGCCTATCAGAAATCACCAGTACTGTTACGTTACGTTCTCAAACACGAGTGTGTCCAAAAAGTGCACTTGTTCACTCGTTCACTACATAGTGTTTGCTATATAGGAGGCTAACTAGTGAACGAGGGGAGGTGACGTTTAGTTAATTTCGGACACTGTTACGTTTTTCCTAACTGTTGCTTAAATAGTGCGCCGGATCTTGGCAATTTATCTCTGTCGCAATTTATCTCTGTCGCAAACCACGTCTTGTCTCTCTAGTTCCACAGCCCACACGTGAGGCGGGGTCTGGTGGACACGGTGACAAGACAGATCCGTCTGGGGGGATGCTACCAGAGCTGGACTGGCCATTGGGTATACTGGGCATTTGCCCAGTGGGCCGATGTCAATCTTGGGCTGGCCGGGTAATTTTGTGCCGGCGCGGAATCCCGTCTGCCAGCCGGGATCGCGCACCACACCCACCCCCGGACCGCGGTTCAAAATGCCCGGGCCGAGTTTTTGTCCCAGTCCAGCCCTGGGTACTACTGTCCTCCGCGGAGAGAGAGAGAAAGAAAGTGCAAGTGTGGCTGAATCTCCTCTCGCCACTTTCCCCCCATCTCTCCTCCCTCCACCTCGCTCCTCTTCTTGACTTTCGTGGGATAAAAGTATTGTGCAGTGTGTCCGAAAAGTGCACTCATTCACTATGTAGGGCACGGTAAAAGAAATCCGCAGTGCATGATGGTACA
>JBBIGA010054724.1:0-12729 GCA_037576975.1 Alestes dentex
AGATGCATACTAAATTGTCTTGGTTAACAGTGGAGGCAAATGCAAAATATAATCTTCTGTTGTGTATGCATAAAGTCTTGGCTAATAAGATAAAATATTATTTAGTGGATATGGCCATGTGCATGTGACACGCCAAGTTAGCAACAACATGGTTATAATTCCAAGCCCAAGATGTAATTTTATGAAGAAAACTGTTATATACAGAGGGGCTGTAGAGTAGAATTTACTCACATCCAGTGTCAGAGAAATCCAATGTCATTTTTCTTTTAAGAAAACAATAAAACAGAGATAATTGGAGTGGAAAGTACTACTTATTTTTTATTTTTTTTCTAACCTTTGTAATTGTATGAGTAATGAAATGCTTTTTGGTAATTTTCCATTGTCTATATAAATGTGTTTTTATGATAGCTGTTATGTTGCTGTTTTTACAGTTACAGTGGATCTAATGCATTTCAAACTTCTGCACTGATAAATTGTATTTTTGTATTCTGATTTTATGGACCCCAGGAAGACTAGCGACCACCATTGTGGAAGCTAATGGGGATCCAAATAAAAAAATAAAACAATAAAACAAACCCAGATCCTTAGAAATATTTGTATATAGACTATTGACATCAATAGTAAATAGAAATGTTTCTCCTACAATATCAGTTTCTTTAATTGATGTCATAGGTGTCTTTTAAATAACTTTGATCCTGTTGGGATTCAGGAAGCTGTCAATATATTCGGCAACACGTTGAGACTCTCTTCCTCAATCTGATACCACAGGGCGTCCCCTAGGGATCTCATGTGGTACTGTTTCTGTATTTTAGGTAATAAATAAAATAATCTTGGTTTAGGGATATCCAGACGAATCAAATAATGGTTTTGTTTACAATTGATAGAACCTTTTAGATATAAAATATTTAAAATATATTGTATCATCAATGTATTCTCATGTTGTAAAGAATGGGTAAATACCATAGGTTTAGGGTTAAGGTGAAGTTATGGGACAACATGTAAAGGGTTAGGGTTAGATGTTAGGGTAAGGGCAGGTTTAGGGCTAGGCTTAGGGTGGGGTTAGGGTTAGATGTTAGGGTAAGGGCAGGTTTAGGGCTAGGCTTAGGGTGGGGTTAGGGTTAGATGTTAGGGTAAGGGCAGGTTAAGGGCTAGGCTTAGGGTGGGGTTAGGGTTAGGTTAGGATTAAGGTTAGGGTTATTATGGTGTTAGAGTTAGCCTTAGGTTGGGATTATGGTAAGGCTAGGGTTAGGTTGGGGTTAGAATAGGGTCAGGTTATGGTTTGGTTAGGGATAGGGTTAGGGTAAGGGTTCGGGTTGAGTTTAGGTTTAGACTAGGGTTAGTAGTTTAGGGTTAGGGATAACGGTTCGGGTTACGGTCTGGCAGAAAACATGTCTCGCCTGATTGAGTACATTTGAGGCATATGGTGTAAATAAAATTATCACGCTGGAAGTTTGGAAAAAGCAATGTGTTGAGTATTGATCACCTGTAAAAGGCAAGGACTGTGTGGTTAGAAGTCCAGACACCGAGCAGCATCAATTACAGAGAGACAGAAAAATGCTGGTACCATCAGACAGTGCTAGAGCAGACAGCCAGGAAAGAGTCCTCTGATTAGTTCTGCATTAGGAACAATTGTATCACAGACATGCTCATACTCAGCCATGCATCACCCAATCTTATTGTGCTGCCTGCAATGATTTTTGCTGAACATCACATCGACAGCTTACAGTGGGGGAAGTAATTATTTGATCCCCTGCTGAATTTGTGAGTTTGCTGGCTTACAAAATGATGCTGACTCTAATTTATGCTGACTCTAATTTATGAGGTAGTTTCATTTTTATGGAGGGAGACAGAATATCAACCAAAAATCAAGAAATAACATGTTACATAAAAGTTATAAATTGATTAAAGTAAAGTAAGTATTTGATCCCCTACAACCCAGCCAGACTTCTGGCTCCCACAGACTGGCTGCGCGCCAATGTTGCACACAGATTACAATCAATCTATCAATTACAGACACTCCTGATCTGAACTCATTACGTGTATAAAGCACACCTGTCCACAGAATCTGTTTCTTCCATTCCAACCTCTCCATCACCATGGGTAAGACCAAAGAGCTGTCAAAGGACGTCAGGGACAAGATTGTAGACCTGCACGAGGCTGGAATGTGTTACAAGACCATCAGCAAGGAGCTTGGTGAGAAGGTGACGACTGCAGTATCTTGCCTCATGGGTTGAGGATGATCATGAGAAAGGGGAGGGATCAGTGCAGAACTACACGGGAGGAGCTTGTTAATGATCTGAAGGCAGTTGGGACCACAGTCACTAAGAACACCACTGGTAACTACATCATAATGGACTGAAATCTTGCAGTGCTCACGAGGTCCCCCCCTGCTCAAGAAGGCACATGTACAGTCAATCTTAAGTTTGCCAGTGAACATCTAAATGATTCAGAGAAGGCTTAGGAGAAAGTGCTGTGGTCAGATGAGACCAAAATCGAGCTCTTTGGCATCAACTTGACTCGCCGTGTTAGGAGGAAGAGAAATGGGAGGCTGAGTATGACCTGAAGAGAGGCTGAGTATGACCTGAAGAACACCATCCCACAGTCAAGCATGGTGGTGGAAACATTATGCTTGGGGATGTTTTTCTTCTAAGGGTACAGGATGACTTCACCACATTGACGGGCCATTTGATGGGGCCATGTACCATAAAATCTTTGACGAGAACCTCCTTCCCTCAGCCAGAACACTGAAGATGGGTTGTCGGTCTTCCAGCATGACAATGACCCACAACATACTGCCAAGGTAGCAAAGGAGAGGCTAAAGAAGAAGCACATTAAGGTCCTGGAGTGGCCTAGCCAGTCTCCGGACCTCAATCCCTTTCTTTAAGTAAAGTAAAGTGGCCCCTTATAGTCACGCATGAACGCACCACAGCACACAGTGTGAAATTCTTTCTCTGTATTGAACCCATTCACAAAGTGAAGTAGTGGGCTGCCACCGAGGGGTCTGTGGGGAAGGTACCTTGCTCGAGGGTACCTCAGTGATGACACTAGCGGTTGGGCTTTGAACCCAGAACCTTCTGATTGAATGGTTCCACACACACACACACACACACACACACACACACACACACACACACACACATACACAACACACACTGACACATCACCCTTGCCCTGTTCTCAAGACTAATTCTCATATTCCCTTATGTTCTCTATGAACAGTATTATACAAATGTCAAGAATTAGAGAATGTTTGTGAGTTTCTAAGAGGGGCTTGCACTCTGTTCAACTACAGTTATAAACCCTCAGTCAGTTTCTTTCCAATTTTACATTTCAAGAAATGCATTTGTACCCCGATGAGTGGAACAGCTTTAGGCACTGGTTGCAATCTGGCTTTAATTTCTTAAATAATGTAGACCTCAATCTGTCAGGCTGCTCTTGTGCAGCAATTTGTGTTCCCTGGTGCTTTAAACAAGTTGTACTTAGTTCTTGTCAAGGGGAACAACTGCACTTTACACTTTCACTGACCCAGCACGTCTCATTCATTTCATCAAGTCATCAAGCCCATCCTGGGCTGCATCAAATGTACACAAAACACAGCTGCAGTGCAAATATAGCTCCAGAGCAGGACTGAGAATCATCAACTTCACTGCCCAGTCCAGTTCAAAGGGCCATTAGTCAGTTCACCTCACTCTTCTAGTTCCTAAATGGTTCTTAATTGTAGAGTTCTAAAATCCTTTATTTGGCCTTTAAATGGTATATTAACTCTCTTTAAACTTTAAAGAGGTTCTGCATGCTCTCACATCTCATCTGCAAAAAGGATTCTTTAAGTAACCATCCACTGAAACATTCTTCAGAAGACTGTAGCTTCGCTCTAAAGAACCCTGATGGCACCCACTTTTTTTCTGAGTGTGTATTTGAGTGAGCAGGTTTATAAGGCTTGTAACTTTTTGGCCTACATGTGCTTTGGTGACAGAACAACTAGAATTAGCCAGAAACAGTTCAGTGAATGCAGACTGGCTGCAGCAATCTGGCAAATGTTGAAAAAACTCAGCTGAACTTCTGATGTGGTGCAATTTAGAAGTACCTCTCTTCTGGCAGAATGACATGCAGATAGTAAAGCATGTCTGACACAATGTTAGGGCTTGTTTGCTTTACTGTACTGTTAAGCTTTATCATGAAAAACATGATCTGTAATGTTATAAATTCCAAATATGAGGGAATACTACAAACAAAGTTCTGGGAAAGCTTTTATTGTGGAAGGATTTGCTGAGGTCCCATTTATTACTTTCAAGCAGATTTCCTTTTTCTCTTGGGATCCAGTGGTTGGGGGAAAGAGTGATGGTGGTGACCACCAAAAGAACAAGATATGCATCAAAATATGAAACAAACAGGCAGTTGTGATCACCACAGATGGTGGTATAAGTAAAAATCTGTTATTAGTGGTAAAGTGGGTGGAATTTAAGTGGAGGAATGTGAGCTAAATATTTCTCTCACTGGGAGACAGCACTGTTCTCCAGGGCATGAGGATGAATAAACAGCTGACAGGTATGTGTGCTGGAATGTGCAGCTGAACCACACCTGTGTGAATATGGCTTTTCGTTTTTTGTCTGTTGCACAGGAATCAGGACACACCCCGCCGTCCCCACTGGCTATTCAGAGGATTTACAGAAAGCAGGAGGGGCATGGATCAGCTGTGGACCAATGGAAGTTTTGACGAAGGCTGAACAGGGCGGAGTGTGTTTGGAAAAAACCCCCCCAAAAAAAACAAACCCAAAAACTCAGCAACAGGGCGTGTCCACAAAACTTCTTCCCTGTCTGTGTGGACGTTTTGGTGAAAACACCTTTACTCGGTCAGCAGGTGAGGACTGTGAAACAGAAGAGATCTGTTTGTTTCTGACCCTTTGAAAGGATGGTGAGTTTTCCTTGCTGTTTTTAAGTTCTTTTGCACCTTCTATCAATAGCATGCTGCGCCTTTAAGGGAATAACGTGGACCTTATCTTCTCAGTCATCTCTGCATGCAGATTTTGACCCCCAGAGGGCTTTGTCTTGGGATTCTGCAGTGTAATTTATGTGAGTTCCTCCAAAATGAAGAGCAATATCTGAGAGCTGGTGTACCACTCCAGCTCTTACCAATGCTCAGTGCTTGGTCGACCACGTCTCCTTATCACTTTTCCAGCCCAGCTTTTCCTTTATTGCTCGTTGGACGGAGAACTGATAAGGGCATGTGTCCGATACACCCTCCCTGTCCACAGGGACATGCTGGACAAGAGACACAGACACTTTTTTCCTTTCTGCTGTGTTCCTGTCATCATAATGTAAATGTGGACTAATGTAAAGTGATACCTGTGTTTACTATTTAAACTGGAAATGAATGCACCTTCGGTCTACCTAATTATCTGCACTAATGGTGCTGTTTATGATTTAACTCTTCGTGTGCATGCCTTAGGTGTTCCAAATACTGGTACATAATTATTGACTCCCCTAGTTTCTCTAATTATTCTTATTGTTTGTCCTGAAATAAAAACAGACAAGTTTACCAATTCTTACATTTTTTCTGTTGAACAAACAAACAATTGCAGAATTCAGACATGCATTAAAAAAAGGCATTCAAAATTTGTCATTTGTCATATAATGATTACAAATCAGTTAAAAGCTTATACAGTCAAAAATGTTTAGATTTTGACACCAAAACACAACCTGTAGGTTTATTCTCGGTACTGAGGTTTTAGGGAACAATGAGAAGTTATTGGGAAAAAAAGAGTAAACGACATTAAGAAATAAACTTTAATGATCTATCTATAGTAATTTCCTGACATGTGATGTGCAAGATTTGGTCAGTGCCAGTCGAGGCAAATCAAGTTCATTCTCAATGCTTTCTCAGTGTAGATACCCCTGCCAATGCCTTTCTTGGTATGGACATTGTTCAAATTTAGGTACAGAACTCAAAACCCTTCACTGTTTTCTTTTGTAGGCCGAACAGAAGGCAGGCAGTGTTCCTGATGTTCAAAAGCATTTTCCTGATGTTTTTACAGGGGGCGACGACTGGCTAATGCTTAGTTGTAAATCTAGATTAGTGGCTGCTTGTTTAAATGTGCTGTATACAGGGATGTGAAATGAGGGAGCTTATCTGGAAGTAATGTGGTGAATAACTTGGCAGCCTGAATAGCCGGTTAGATGTCTGTTGAAGCCTCCAGGCATGCAGTGAACATGCAAAGTGAACTGTGGAAAACTCATGAAATAAAAAGCCAGATAAATATATGTCGGCGTAATTGATCCAACTGTACCAAGCACATCACCATTCCAAAGAAATATGTATGTTTTGTGAATAAAATGATAAAGATGATGATTCACCATGCAATGGCGTGCCTTAGAACAGGTTCTAGGGTTGTCTGGTTATAACTTTACTTTGAAAATTTGATAGCACTAAATATGATCAGCTTCGGGGGGCAAAATGAATCCTTTAAAAGTAAAGCTTCCCAAGTGGTTTTTGACCTGTTTTTTCATTTGAAACCTTCATATTGCTTTTAAAAAGGGCCTCCACACATCTCATTTATTAAAAAACACCTAAAAAAGGTTCCTTAGGGAACCAAAAGTGGTTCCTCTACGGCGTCACCACAAAGAACTCCTTTTGGGGCCTTTATTTTCTGTTTAGTATCATGAAATACAAATGAGAGTCGTCCTTGTACGTGGTTGCCATTTCTTCCCAAAATGCCTCACAGTGCGGCTATATGTTCAGGCACAAGAGGGTGTCATCTCTCCATTTTCTGATCTGCTTCCCTCTGTCTTCTTTTACATCTGCACAGGCATGATTCTAGTCACTGAGTGCTCCCAATCACACAAAATCAAAATAAGTGCAGGGTTGAGTAGGGGCCAGCCATCCATTTGGATCGAGCAAACGCAAAATGATTATGGCCCTTTGCAAGTGGTCAGTAATTGATATCATTAAGACACAGAGGTCAGAGGAAGGTTACTGAGCTTTTGGAAGATTCAGTGCATTTTGTGCTCTCTAGGGCTTATCCTCATGCTGTCCACCCTGTTGTTCCTTTTCAGTGATGTTACTCAGACAAACATCAGTTCTCACAGGTTTCATGACTGATTTGGTTTGGAGGAGATTTGGTTTGTTTGGAGATTTGTTTGTTTGGAGAGTTTTTGGCGAGGTTAACTTTAACATATCTTTTAAAGGGCATTATTACAACTGTAAAGATTTTTTTTTTTTACAAACCACTACTTTTATATAAGTGTTTCTTTAAGATCCACAGTTCAGTAGCTTTATCTCTAAAATTCCACAAGATGCTTCTATGCTGTGGTAAAACAAAGGAGGGATGGTTAATCAGTTTAATACGTTGGAGAACTCATTCAGTGCTGGTCACCAGTCTGTGCAGAAAGGCCAGAATGTCTAGAACATGATGTCTCACGGGTATATCAACCAGTGTTATATAGCGAGGGTTCTCAAGTCTGGCCCTGGACAATTACCTCTCTGCATTGCTTAATGCTTCCTTGCTGCAACACACTTAGTGTCAGGAACGTTTTTTTAAGCAGGTAAACCCTTGTTAAACCCACGCAAGGGTACTCCACGGAGATTAACTGGTGAAGAGAAGAGGAGTGGTGACCTCTACTGGTCGGGCAGTGTGTGTGCACCACAAGACTGTAGTTCACCCCCCCCCCCACCTTAATTTATGAAGCAACCATGGGAGCCTGTCACCATGACAACGGAATGCTAAGAAAAAAGCGAGATGGGTTGGTAATCAAAAAAGCTGGTGGTAGGAGAATGGGGGTGTGTAGATGAAACACTGTAGATGGGTGAATATTGAAGAGCACACAATAATTACAGTAAAGAACCATTCAATGGACCAATTCTGTTACTCACCTGAGATTCTGTCAGGTGTCTGCGTCTATTTCTGAACATGGTTCTAATACACATGCTGACCAGTGCAGCGGTATTCAATCAGCACAACAAACTCTGACACAATACCTAGTCAATACAGCAGCAATGCCTGAAATGGACAGTACACAGTCAGCACATTTCAACACACAGCCACTGTTACATACATACCATTACATGCTTAATCAACAGGCCTTTTTGAAATCTATCATCGATAGACCTATAAGGCGAGAGTCCAACACTGAATGCCAGAAGCCCCTCTAGTCAAATCTGCTTCTTTTACATGAGCATCCACAAAGGGCCTGAAGGTTGCCAACTCACTAAGCCCGCAATCTGTGCTTCCCCTCTACCCTACACACTTCACTTGGCAGAAGGCCATGTGCTATCCTGGCAGAACATCCGCAGCTTATAGCCCTTAAATTCAGGCAAAGTGCTTTGCTAGTCTCAAACTACCACAACGCAGATAATCCTTTAACTCAGATCAACCAAATAAGATACTAGAATCAGATGTGCCCCATAGATTGTCTACAGTGCAAACACTTAGCCTTGCTGGGCCTAAGCAGCATGGATAGTGATACTTGGGGATCCTTAGAGGTGTGCAGGAGAAGCTGTCTTCACTGATATAAACTAAATACCAAAGATGGTCACAAGCTGATTCATGACAATCCAAATTGGTTTTCAAGTATTTGTGGTGTGATCTCAGTTGAGGCTTGAATGTCTAGTTCAAGTCAAGTCTTAAGTCTCTGGGGTCCAAATTTGCATCGGGTTTAGAATCTCTAAGGTGTAAGTCTAAGTCTGAGTCTGACGTGTCTGAGGTTCAAGCCCGAGTTGTGTCCTGACTCAGACACACAACTTTGAGACCTGGTGCAAATTTGGACCCCAGGCACTCAAGGCTCAACTGGTGCTATACCTCAGAGACTTGACACCAGAGCTGGACTCATGATTCAACTACTGACCATCTCTGAGACTCTGAGGTGTGAGTTTGAGTCGAGTCTCAAGTGTCTGGTTCAAGTCAGACTTAAATCTCAAGTCTCCGAGGTGCGATCTCATGTTGAGTCTTAAGTCTCTGAGGTGCAATTATATGTAGAGTCTTGAATCTTTAGTAGAAAATTTTAGATTAGTTTAATGAGCTGCAGGCACTGCTTGTAAAAAAAAACTGCTATAAACCTGCCAGTTTGTTTCAAACAACAAACACTTTGTTAGGATTACCAATACATGGAGAAAAAAGAAGAAAGTAGAAGGATGAACAACATGAAATGGTTGGTTAGATTGTAGTTTACACATCAAGGAAAATAGCAAGCGGGTGTTATGGCAAACCAACTGAGGACGGTTCAAAGAAATGTCATCTGAATCCGTTGCCAGTCCAATCCATGAGTCAACCATGTGAGTTTGAAAATGAAAAGTTTTATTCATTTACTCTTTATGGGTTGGCGATCCTAATTTAATTAGTTATTTTTCTCAGACTGAGCTTTTACGTCAGAGTTCATGTTGAGTTGCGACTCGGTCAAGGGTGAGTCCGAGTTGAGTCATGCAGTCATGTCAACATGCAGCTCATGTGCTACTTTAGTCTGAGATACTGACTTGAGTCAGAGAGGCTGACTCAAGTCCAGATCTCTGCTAAATGCACACAAAAGTTAAAATATTTCACGCTTCCCATATAAGCAGACTTGTGAAACAGGCACTAATGTGAAACTTAGCTGGTAAAAGTTCTGAGTCTCGAATTATACTGGCTGATACTTTACTAGAAAGTCAGAACAACAGTAGAAATTCTTGCTAAGACATTGTGTAGGCATCCTCTGTGTAGGCGAGACATCCAAATAGTCTCAGACATCTTTCCACGTGTCATTCAGATCAATCAGACACAACGAATTCCTCTCAGCTCCGGCTACAGCCATAACAGCACATCAGTGCTCTTCTTTATTTGTGAAGGAAGTGGACGGCACAAGCACCTGCTGGTGACATCTTCGTGCATCTTCATGCTTCAGACTCTAACAGGAAGCCTGGCATTGCATTTGTGCTAACAAGCCTCACTGTACATTCCATCTCCTTCTGTTAATCTGATCCCGAATCCAATCAGCTAATCAGCCCAGAGGGAAAGAGCACTTATTGAAGCCACAGGATGTGACACTCTTCCCCCTTTTTCACACTCCCCTGCCCTCCTATTTGCCCACTGAATCTTAAGAACAGGAGGCCATGCTAACACGCAGTGCCTCTCTAATCACTGTTATTAGCTTGTTTAGCAGATTGATTGGTGCGAGTGTTGGTGTGTGGCTGCTCAGGCTGTGAATGAGACCCACCGAGGAGTCTGTTTGCAGCCAAAATTGAGGGAAGAAGAAAAACGGGAAACACTTTAGAGGCTCGGAAGGATACTGGGGAGAAAATTCTTCACTGCAGAGTACACAGCTTATGGCCCTCTAGCAGAGACAGAGTAGTTCTAAACACATACAACTGCTTAGTCCAGTAAGCCCCTAAAAATAAAGGGGCAAAAATGGCTCTTTAGACCAACATCACTGAAGAACCACATTTGGTACTCTAAAGGGCTTTTTCAGAAGATGGTCTAAAGCAGTTTTTCTCAAGTGGCTCCTCAGCAATCCCCAGATGGTCCAAATTTTTGCTCCAACCTAATAAATATTGTCATGGTTTTCACAACTACATAAATGTAGCAGTAACAACCTTTGCTCACAATCCATAAGCAAAAGGTAAAAAACTGGACCATCTGTGGGTCCAAGAGGACCGATTTGAGAACTGCTGGTTTAAAGAAATGATTTGGCAAAAACATCACATACACATTTTCCACTCACCTGAGATCCAATCTATCAGGCAAGACATGTCTAAATTGTGTTATTCCGTTTAGAACTGAAGCTACAAGGCTATTGCTGTTAACAACCACCAGAACGCAAATCATTTCCATAAATAAATCCCCAAAACTTCTCTCAACCCCCTCAGACTGCATCTATGTCTTCCTTAAGGTGGCTCAGATGTGAAATAGATTCTTCTGTATTTGTGATGGTTATTATTACAAAAAAATATTCTAGATCAGCACTTCCACTCCTGAAGCATTGTCTACGCAGGCTGCCTACAATGTTTGAGCACACTGTGGATCTTCATTAGATCACAGTAATGTGTCCTAAACCACCACACTACTCTGCCCTACCTTAAATAAGCGTGTGAGGTTTAAACAGGTTGAAAGATTTGGGGATGTACTTATGGACAGGATATGTGTAAACATTGACTTATAATGTTTGTTAGCAATGTTGGTGCTCCAGTGCTACACTTAAGAAGCAAACTTTGTACATCAAGCACTAGACCTTTTCTACAGTTTGGTTGATGTCATAAAGAACCTTTTTTTTGGTTTCCACAAATGCCTTTAAACTCAAATACATCTTTACAGACTCAAATACAATCATTCTTTACAGAATAAAAAAAAAATGTCTCGTCCAGCAGCCAAAAGTTAAAAATTGTTTTGAAACCAAACCTACATACTCAGGGCTAGTTTCATGGACATGGTTTTAGGTTAGTCACAGTTTAATCTGCAATGTCTCCCCACTAACATACACTTTAGTCAAAGTTTAATCTCAATCTTTTTTCTGGAAAAGTGGCTTAAAATGTAAAATAAATTATCTGGCCTGGCCATAGGTGCAATAACCTGGAAATACTTATGTAGTACTGGCTGATTATTTATCATAATTATTCCTTAGCTCTGACTCTTAATCAGTCCTTCCAAATCCTGAACCTTACTACTAAAAAGGGAAAACTAGTGTGATAGGACAAGCCCCCTGGGAGAGACTGAGCAGTGGCAGAGTATTTCCTCTCTCCAGCAGACACAAAGACAGAGCCATTTCTGACCTTTTCCAAGCCCCAAGCACAAATCAATTGACCTTTAGCACCACACGAGACGTACACAAGATGAGCACAGTGCATCGAATCCCAACTCTACGCGTGCAGTCGTGGAGAGGGCTGCGAGAGTGTCGAATCGCCCCCTTCGTGGAATTAAACCATTGTGCACCAACAATTAGTCTATGCCTGAATTCAGCTTTTGGCATGCATGTCAACCTGTTATCGGCCGTTCATTTCAGTATGGTGCCTTCAGTATTCAACTGACAATCTTAATGATCACTGAGCATGTGTGACACAGAAACATGTTGTGCTAGACAAGGGTGTTTCCAGCAAAAACATTTCAGAGTCTGTTCCATTTTAATTCAGAATCAGTGAAGCAGAGAGCGAGGATCAATACCGGTTTTGAGAGAGTTCATCCTATGTTGGTGTCCAGACAGAGATCAATTAACGGCAGTGCTTTTGGAGTGATTTTATCTTTTCTTTTGGCGTTTATGAAGGCTGGAACTTGACTTTTATTTTAGATACTCAAAGTGTATTATAGTCCAGCCCTTTACAGGAGAGTGATACCCAATATGACTAAAAATATATCAATGATACATGTTTTAAATTCTGCATATCAGACACATTTCCATCAGCCCTGAAAACATCCCAGATGCAGAATTTCTAGGCATGTGAACCGTACAACACTGACATACGTCAGAAATTACCTATACACAACAAAAATGAATATAAATAAAACATAAATATAAATGAATATATAAATATAATAAATAAATATAAATAAAATATCATTATGTTAAGAATATGAATACACCAGATTTTATTAGTATATAAATATTTTCAGTAGCATATTTAAATGTAATACAATCAGTGTTGGGAAGGTTACATTTAAAATGGATTCCCCTACAGATTACAGAATACATGCACCAAAACGTAGTTTGTAACGTATTCCGTTAAGTTACTCAATGTGAGTAACGTATTCTGAATACTTTGGATTACTATATATTGTC
>JBBIGA010054735.1:5008-31782 GCA_037576975.1 Alestes dentex
AAATTATAGATTGCGTAGATCGGAGAACATGACGAAGGTTCATGTGTATTATGTGTGACGAAGGTTCGTGTGTATTAAATAAGCAGGTCCATCCCTACTAATATCTACTCAGCTGCATCAGCACTGGGCAGTTTAGAGCAATTAGAGCGCCAGCCTCACTTTCTCAGCACTTTTTTCTTCCTGTTTGTAGATTCAGGTTGCTAGCCACACATTTCCCTTGGGAACAAACTCATTCTCTATGATGTTGCTCATCAGAGACACAGCTAAAACTGGGTCAGACATGCTGACTGGAATGCAACCTGTTGCCACGCAGGGACTTGCACCTCTAGAGTCCAAAGATTTCTCATGTCAGCAGGTTTGCAGCATTCTCACTGCTTTAATTGGCCTGAAGGAGGGAGTTCAGGCACTGGCTGAGTCACTGGATGCATTTTGCACCACTGATCTGCTGGTTCAGTAAACTAAATCTCGCACGCATCAATGTCAGTGTTACACTGTTATTCTGTTACAATATTGTTCTTGTAATTGTGTTGTCTTTTTTTATTCGATTGTATATTATCATGTATTCTTTCTTGATGTACTTAGTATGTTAATGACTCAGAATAAATGAAGTTCTTTCTTATCTTATCTTATTTTAAATATTGTCATTAGCACTGGGATTTAAGTCAACATACTGCATCAGATCAAACCTTTATTTGTTACATGTTCTGAGGTAGGACGGTACATACAGTATTTGAGCCACAGAGAGCACAAGTATGGAAGTGCAGTTCATGCTGACATGGGAGATTCAGTTGGGACTAGTCACTGAGGAAGCACTGAAAAGATTACATTATCTTAGTATATACCTGCAATAAATGAAGAAGAAGATTGCAGAAGATTAAATTATAGGTTACATTAGTAAAATTGTGTTAGGTCCAACAAGTTTTTTCCCTTGTGTGTGCGTCCGTGTGTGTGCGTCCGTGTGTGTGCGTCCGTGTGTGTGGTGTCTCTTTTCTGTGACGCAGCACATCTGACTCAGTCTTTTGAAGTTGTTCTGCTTTGATGAGTGCGTGGGTAGTAGCTGTGTGTGTGTGTGTGTGTGCGTGTGTGCGTGTGTGTGTGTGTGTGTGTGTGTGTGTGTGTGTGTGTGTGTAAGAGAGAGAGTTATGCAAGCTCTTCAGATTTGATTATTTTTTTCTAAATTGGTAACATCTTTAATGAGAATATTGTGCTCTCTCTCTCTCTCTCTCTCTCTCTCTCTCTCTCTCTCACTCTCTCTCTCTCTCAGGAAAGGCCTGAGTTCTCTGAGGTTGTGTCTAAACTAGAAGAGTGTCTGTGCAATGTGGATGTATAGAAAGTCCTGACTTTTTTCTTTTTATCATGTATCAGCCTCTTTCATGATCTACAGTACATGTTATAAATATCCACTGAATATTGTACTGTTACTTCATGGTTCACTCTGGTGAACTTTTAACAAATGCATGCAACATATGTAACAATAACTTCTTCTGTTTCCCCTTTGTGCTTTTGTGTATTTATATTTGTTCTAATGTTAATATATAATTATATAATCTTTTATTTTGTAGTTACTGCAATGTAGTGAGACTTTTGCTCTGTTTCTGTGTGTGTGTTGCGTGTGTGTGTGTGTGTGTGTGTTTTGTGTGTTTGTGTGTTGCGTGTGTGTGTGTTTGTGTGTGTGTTGCGTGTGTGTGCCACAGTTAATGTCTCCAGCTTCCAGTAACAGCAGTGGTTCGCTGTCCCCCTGTGCATCGTCGGACTGCCTGCTAGGCCGCGGCAGTCCTGGACGGAGCCACGTAGCGGCACTACGCTCGCGGTTTGAGCTGGAGTACGCCCTAAACACTCGTGCATACACAGCCTGGAGCCAGAGGTACATACACACACACTTACACATTAACTTACTTGTCAAAAAAATTGAGGTCACCTGACCTTCTTTAATCATTTTCTGAGAACTAAGAAATCAGGTTGATTCTCAATGTTCCATTTAAATAACATGCAAATGCTTCACGTACTTAATTGATTCAGATGTGTACATCATATCTGCATGAATAAAATCTATCATCACAGTTATTGCCAAAAAAGTAAGTAAAAGGAAAAGCCATACATAAATTATTTTTAATGTCAAAATTATGTACATATTTGAATCAGATAAATTCAAGTGCAGCTTGAAGAGGAGGTTTAACCTAAACAAAGATTTGACCATTTTTTTCAGAGTGAAACTCTGTTGTCCTTAATGTGCTTTACACACACACACACACACACACACACACACACACACACACACACACACACACACACACAACTATGCTCTCAAAGCTCTCACATTCACCACTACGCTCTTGCACAAAAACCTTTTTCTTCATCCATTCACCCAAAGCCAAACTTAAATGTAAACTCACCCATACATTCATATATACACAAATACTGTCAGCTCCATGATCATTGGCACGCTTTATAAAGATATGTATGTAAAAAGGCATAAAAAGTCATTGTGGTTATTTGACTGAATCTCATGGTGAAACTATGAAAACAATCTTAAGTTTAACTGAAATAAATTTGGTCTGAGAAGACTAAAACGCGTAACGAATAATAGATTAATAAAATTGGGCACTGGCATCAGTTATTGGCACCTGAACAATATGAACAAAAGTGTGACTGAAGCACAATCCCATTTATATTTTGCTTTTTTTTTTTTTTTCCAAAAATGAGGAAACTTACTGGAATACATCATGGATTCCACAGAATACCAGAAGATTTTTTATCTGCCTTAGCCAAAATCTTTTGGTTAGATCTTCAGCTGGACAATAATTTAAAACATACATCCAAAAATAGATAAATGATCAGAGAGTCATGTTTTTGAAAAATCCATCCTAGTCCCTTGACCAAAACACCACTGAAAACCTATGCAGTGAGTCCAAAAGAGAGGACTGGGAACCCCGGAATGTCTAGAGAGAGTCAGCATTGAGGAGTGGTCTCAGATTGCTTACTTTGTAGGTGTCAAAAACCCAGGTAACCCTTTAATATGAAAATGTACTTTCAGGGAGACACTAGGGGGTTCAAATATCTGGTTTTTGCCTCCACTGTGAGCAATTAAGTCTCTCTAGAACAGGGCATTTCAGATCAGACCATCAGGGGATTAGTTTGTTTGCATTTTAGCCATTTAAATTGTGAAAAAACACTAGAATTCCCCTTTAAACACAAAGTCAGAGTGAGTGTTAACTTTAGGATTAAGGTTTTAAGGTGTAGGGTTTAGGGTTTAAGGTTTACAGCTAACAAATGTTGTTTTAATTGAAAGGACAAGGAACTAAGGCATCAGGCATAAATAATGTAGAAACCTGGACATGCGTGTGGGCACAGAGTGTGTAAGAGTGGCCTTGCGGAGGCAGTATGTCAGATCAGAAGCTGAATTTGACGGTCAGGTCGCCGTGCCCTGTGTTTGGTCCGGAGCACCAAACACACCTCGGCAGGACAGTTTAAAGTGAGGTTGCTAGGAGACGGCACCAAGGAGACCGAGGCAAGCTAATACAATAAAACATGCCTGACATTCATCCTGACTTCACTAGCGGCCCGCTCTTAACTCAGGCGCAGTGCTGAATCAGTGTGGGTCTGTGTGTGTGCGTGCGTGTGTGTCGAAGGCTTAGCAACGGTCAACATATCCACTGAAAGAAGGAGCTGGAGAAAAAAAAGATGACTCATGTTGCTATTGTCTGTGGACCTGAGGTGTTCATGTCCAGTCCTAAGGGACCTCAGCACTGCAGGGAGATGTGCTTATAAGTGGTCCCACTTTTCAACTCATTAACGCTTTAGTAATAAACTTGATTATTATTTCACTTATAGCAGGTGTGTTAGAGCAGGGAATGCATTCATTTGAACCAAGGTGTAGCCCGTTTCCGAGCCTGTGTGCAATCCAGCAAGTGCAGCACAAGACAGTTTACTAGATAGTCTTCTATGCTGTGATCAGATCAATAAATTACCATATGATCCCAAACTATGGATACCAGGAACTCAATACGCACATGCTCTATATATTTAAAAGCATCCAGACTTTATTCACCATTTTAACGAGTCAGTTCAGCTACTTTAAGGTGCGCCCTTTGCTGACATAGATAAATAGTGCTGGTAGAATGAGATGCTCTGGAGTCCAGTGTCACTAGAGGGGGATGAGGCCCTCCAGCATTAGGCTGTGGAGCAGTGGAATTCTGGAGGTCTGGTGTAATGGGATTCCTTACTGTACCTCCAGGATGAATTAGAGTGGTGTTTGTAATCCAAAACTAATCTGGCATGAGTACCTGACCTCACTAATGCTCTTGTGGCTGAATGCAATCAGATGCTCACAACAATGTAGCCTTCCTCGAAGAGTGGAGGCTTTTACTCCAGGAAAGGGGGTACAAACTTCCTATGAATACCCATGATGTCAGTAGAAATCCATCAACAAATCAACCACACAGTTCTGTGTCACCTTCATAAATAGTTAAATGTGGCATGTGAGAAATTTTAGTGATATATTTTTGTGGAGATAATTTGGGTGACGATTCACTTCTAGAGTTTGTGAAAAGCCTCGTAGCTCCAGTGCTAAACCGAAGAAGCTAAATTTCAACACCAAACATTTCTTGGTTGCTAGGCGACATCTGGGGTATAGGGAAACGTATTATTTTTTTATGAATTAAATTTTTTTCATTGAACTATTCCTGTAAAGTCCATATTCTCACCCTTGCCCAGCAAACACAACTGCAGGCAAACTGGCATTAGGACAAGCCTCTTGAAGAAACCACTTTTTGTGTGCTACATTATGCCATGGTTCATCCATTGTGAATCAGAACTCTGGAAGGTATTGGGACACCGGACCATTACACCAACAGGGCATTCAAATAGACTTTAAGATGGAGTTGGTCCCCCTTTACAGCTATAACAGCTTCCACTCTTCTTGGAAGGCTTTCCACAAGATTTTGGAGCTTCTGTGGGAATTTGGGCCCCATTCATTCTGTAGAGATTTATGAGGTCAGGTACTGGTGTTGGCTCACAATCTCCATTCCAGTTCATCCCAAAGGCGCTGGATGGGGTTGAGGTCTGGACTCTGTGTGGGCCAGTTAAGTTCTTCCTCACCAAACTCATCCAACCACATCTTTATGGCCCTTGCTTTGTGCACTGGGAACAGTCAAGCTGGAATAGAAAAGGTCCTTCCCCAAACTGTGTCCACAACGTTGGAAGCATGGCATTGTCCAAAATGTATTGGTATGCTGAAGCATTAAGATTGTCCTCGAGCAAACTCTGAAAAAAGGTGTGTCCCAATACTTCCATCCATAAACGGTGATGGTGATGTCTGTGTATGAAAAAATGTTTATCTGTTAAAATATATTTGTGCCCCCAAGTAGTCCGTTGCTGAGGCAGCTTGGTGTGAGCACATGCACATAGTCATCCACTGTATCTCAGTAGACTCCTCATGTGAAGAGTATGTAAACCTCCATCAGGACATAAAGGGGCTACTCTGAAGCATCTAAAACAGTAGGTAGTTTGGATTAGTGTAGTTTGTTTTGATCACTGCATATTTCCGCCTGTGTTTGATGGTTTTGACGTCTTCACTATTCTTAAATGTGCACAGTATATTATTCTAAATGCGGATAATAGATTGTTCATAAAGTTGGACAGTAGATTATTCATAAATGTGGACAGCTGATTATTCTCACATGTGGACAGTAGATCATTCTCAGATCCAAACAGATGGTTGTTCTCAAATGTGCACAGTAGATTATATTCAAATGTGGACAGTAGATTATATTCAAATGTGGACAGTAGATTATTCATAAATGTGGACAGCTGATTATTCATAAATGTGGAGAATAGATTGTTCATGGACAGTAAAAATGGACAGGAGGACCTCTTGCCCTTTCCAACTTTGTGACTGATGTTTTAAGACATTGTTTGTTCTTTCTTGCAGCTCTAGTCGGCGTTTATCTCAGGGCTTGTCTCTGGATGAGCTGAGGAGGAACATGCAGTTCCCTCCGATCGACAGAAACGGTTTGTCTTCTTTAATGAGTTCCCTTTAGAATGAATCACTATGGTAGAGCGTCACACTTTAAAATGCCCATGTATAAAAACTAAGCTGCAAAAACAGATTTGGTTTGAAGGAATGGTTTTTGTGATGTCACAACAAATGGATTTACATATATGCCTATTCAGCCATGTTGGCTATGTTTCATAAAACAAAAATAATCATCATACGTCTACCTCAGGAGAAAAATAGTCAAATGCAAGAGAAAGATAACGAAGAAATTGGGATATGGGCCCTTGTAAACCATGGCATGGATCATTACAATGAGAAATATGGGATGATTTAGTCATTGTGTCATTTTGCTCATTGGTGGCTGTAAGTTTCCCATGCTTGTCAGCTACATTAGCCTCGTAACTAAGGAAAACTAAGGAAGCAAACTTCCATAACCAAACATGGCTGATGCCTTACATATGGTAAGCTTTGTTTTTTTACACCAAATTGTCACTTCATCCAAAACACACCTGGTTCAGCAAAGTCCTTTATAAGGATCAGTATCATACAGGCTGCTTTCCGAGGCAGGGAGGATAACACGCTGTGTCATGCTGTAGCTAGGCAGTGAGGAGTGCTGGGTTCCAGGGGAATGAGTGTTTTGTTTTTAAGGTTGTGTTGGTAAGCAGTTGTTGTGGTTTGACGTGTTTCTTCTGAGCGTGGCTGACTGAGTGTGTTTCCTGCTGTTGCTGTAGGATACGTATCAGATCCCATGAGCACCATGAGGTTCCACTCCAGCAGCAACGCCAGCTTTGAGGACAGCAGCTAACGCCACACACACTCTGAGGAATCTTTCAGACACACAAACACACGCGCGTGCTCACACACTCTCTCTCTCTCTCTCTCTCTCTCTCTCTTTCTCACTCATACAGTACAGTGCAGAATTCTGCAACCATCCTTGTCCTTTTCAACATCAGGAGAAAAAAAAAAAGCAGAATACATAAATTTAACAGAAAATTAAACAAGATCCTCAGCAACTAAATATAATATCGAAAATGTCACTTTTTATTTTCCCATACTTTACTTTATTTAACAGTACAGTTAACCTGGTAGACCACCACAATGTTCCCTATCAGATAAACAGAACTTAGCTTTCATTTTCGAAAGCGAGGAGAACATCAAGTTCCACTTGCTTCGGAAAAAGTCCTTCCACTGTGAGAAGTTCAGTGTCTGAAAGGATGTGTAGCTGATCAAGAAGACTAAAACAGAAGGAAATTGAACTTGAACACAGAAACTGGACATCTGAACTGTGGAGGACAGTTTTATTGACTCATGAGTCTGAATTTGGAGCTGGCATTTCTTAAATCATGAGGAAAACGCAACCAGCTTTGGAGGTGTTAACAAAAAGTATTTTTTTAAAAATCATTGCAGGTTTCTGTAGAAAAAAACAGACAGCAAGTATATAATTAAGGCAAAGTCTTATACTATATTTGATATTAAAATTGTTGACATGTGTAATGTTCTATTGAACATGTTTTCTGCTATTTTTTTCTGATGCTGAAAATGAATGGCATATTGTTAATCTTGATTATTTTGTGCAGGCGGGTTTTTTTAATTTTGAAGAACTTAGTGTTATTAAGTATGTAATGGCTGTTGAAATCATTTAAATTGTCTCTGACACACACGCTTGATCTCACTATCAGTCTCACACACACTCATACTCTGTCCTCTTTTGTTCTCACTCGCTATATCACACTCAGACACTCAAACATGCATGATCTGCTCAGCTTATTCACAGCTGAACGCACGCCTGCCGCAGACTAAGCGCACTTACATTGTCATTCACTGCAGCCTTCCTAAATACTCTTGTATTGCTTTGCATTTATATTCTGTTCCACTGTGTTGTGCAGGTGTTTTGATGCGATTTGGTGTAAATATTTGTGGTTCAGTTGCATTTTCTTTTTCTTTTTTCTTTTTTCAAATAACAAAATGCAACATTTTTTGTAGTTTCATCATTATATGTTTTACAGTGCAGCCTCTGCGCTAATAAAAGTTATTAAAAAATTATTGTGAGCATTTTAAACTAAATACAGAGGAACACTGAATACAACAAGTGCATTTAGTAAGTACTTTATTTTCAGTCACTCCGTTTTAGACCAGTAATAAAATACAAGCAAATGAAGGATCACAACAGGGGAGCTGTGAAAGTTTAGAAGTGAACAGCTTGGCAATAATCTAATCCTAACTACAGTAGAATTACGGTTTCTTCAGATCTTCTTCAGTCTGTCGTGCTTATTTTGAAATCATAACTGCTGAGTATGAGACAACACTGGAAAAACGTGACAGTATAGGACAGCTTAAATTGAACACATTTAAACTAGTGTTAGTGCAGGTCACAACCCCTGTCTCCACCATGTCATTTGTGAAACTACATTATAATAATTCAAATCATTACCATGTCTCAGTGCAACCTTCATTTACAAAATCTTTGATTTCTTATCAGGAACACTAAGCCGACAAAAAAGAGAAAAGTGCAGACATTGAAGTTTTCTCTGAAGGAGGCTCTTTGTGTGTGTGTGTTTGTGTGTTTGGGTGAAGGCAACAGTGGCTGAAGAGGCCTATGAAGTGTGTTGGTGTGTGGCTGAGTGGCAGGAGGGCTACACAGCATGAATAATTGAATTATTTGTGCTGAACTCTTCTATGGGTATCTGCTTTCCGCAGGCCGCTGATTGCCACCCCGCTGAGACTGCAGTTCACTCTGTTAGTGGACCAAAACGTTGCTGGCTAACTGCAGTAGTTAGCACAGGCTAAGTACTGCTTCATTAAAGGAGTCATAAAAACTAAAATGACCTCCCACTAATATGGCTCTCTAGGTGACAAAAGTATCTTATCCTTATCTTATCTTATCCTAGTCTTGCCTCATTGTACAGCCCTGAAGAAGAAAGTTGTCCCCCTAGGATGGTAATACATTTTAGAGGCCCCTACCCATTATATACTTCTAGCTTATCTCCATGCTGGTTGTGAGGTCTTTAATAACTGTAACTGCAACGCTCTCAGGATACCGACTGTTTAGGCTGTTTGGTATGTTTATCTGGGATCTGTCTGAATTGTCTTTTATGGATCTATCACCTGACTTCTTAGGCTGCTTTTAGAGTGTTAGCTTTCTTGGCTAATCTCAGACGTCATTGCTGGCATCTCTGATAAGCTAATGACGTTATCTACAGTTACCTCTTGGAGGCCTGCGGCTATAAACTGCGTCTCTGAAGTGGATGCAAGGTCTTTTGCTTCTGTATCCCCCCTGTCCTCCGATTCATTTTTAGCAGACCCAAGTGGGGTATCTTTAGACTGACTGCTTCGAGCATCTGTCTCCAGACCTGCAGTCTCCATCCTGAAGCTTTCCACAGGAGTGTCCTCCAAGTCCTCTTGGAGGTTGCTCTTCAAAGGATTGTCAGCTTGCTCATTTATGGCAGTCTCGGATGTCTTATCTACACCTCCAGACTCAGAGTCTTTGGTGTCTTGCATGATCCCTTCTGCCTCTTCTACAGCCTCGCCGTTCACCCTCCCTTCACCCTCATGTGAGGTGAGGCTTTTCATGTCATCCAACGGTTCAACAAATGTCTCAAAATACTTTGAATTTCTGTGGATGTTCACCCAGTTACTCACAAGATCCCCCTGATCTGCAGGAGGTGTTACAAGAAGCTCAGTCTCTTCACTAAATGTTGACTCTCTCTCCTCTCTCTTGAGAGCCATCACTTTCTCCGCAGGCTGCGATTCCTCTGAAGGCGAAGGAGAGGAAGTGCTGCCTTCTCCACCTGCACTGGCGTCTTCAGTGGCGTCACGTTTTTCCTCACGTTTTTGATTGTCATCTCCTGCTATGCTAGCATCTTTAGCCTTGTTTTCAAAGTTGGTGTCAGTACCCTTTTCCTCTGACTCTGTGTCTCCTGGCTCTTCTACAATAGTGATGGCATCTGAAGGGACCTCAGCCTGAACATCAACATTGTTACTAGCCTTTGGTGAAACTGTCCCAGCTTTTTCCACTTCTTCTTTCTCCTTGTCACCATCTTCCTGCTCATCTTTTGTACTTTCTTCTTTGGTGGTCCCTTGCTCTGTTTCTGTTTGGTCAATCTCTTCTTTTGCTTCCTCAAAAGTTTTTTCACCTTCATCTGACTTAGCTGTTTCGTCTTCCTTCTCAATCTCTCCATCAGCAATAACGTCCTGATCTCCTGCATTTTCTGTGTCTGTGTCAGCTGCCTTTTCTTTACTTCTAGCTGTTGCCTCTTGCTGACCATCATTGACATTAGATTCTGAGTCTTCTTTCTGAGCATTGTCTTCTTCTTTGTCCATCTTTTCATCTTCTGCTCCTTTTTGTTTCTCCGCCTCAGCTGTGCCAACTTCTGTATTCTCTTCTCCACCTTTTTTGACATCCATATCTTCATCAACTACTTCTTTGTCATCTGATATTACAAGTCCATTCTCCTTTACTGAGTCATTGTCCTTTACTTCTTCTACAAGTGTATTGTCATCTGTGTCATTGCCAGACTTGCGTTCACCTTCTTGTTCAGAATCTTTGTCTGCTGTTGATTCTGGTTCTCTTGCTTCAAGCTCAGGTTCTTCTACTTTGTCTTCAGCGTCTGTCTTCTCTGGTTTGTTTTCTGTTTCACTAACCTCTAAATTACTTCCACTTGCTGGAATTTCTTCCTCTGCACTCTCTGGGTTTGCACTATCCACAGTCGTCTCTTCTTTGACTATCTCCTCACCTTCATTTCCTTCCTCTGTGTTCTTTTCATCTTTTCCAAGGTCCGCTTCTTCAGTTTGAGGAGCCTGGCCTTCTTCTGTTTCCTCCATTTTGTCACCTTCCAATCCTTCTTTCACTTCTGCCTCATTTCCGCCACCTTCATGTTTCTCAGCTTCATCATTCTGATTGTTCTCATCTGCTACCTCTTCAACTTGGTCTTCAGATTCAGTTTCTTTCTCTGGCTGTCCTGCATCTTCAGCTTCGTCTTCTTTTACTGATTCATTTTCCTCCACTCCTTTGTCAGGCTTGTTGTCATTGTCAGATTTGCTTTCATCTTCTGCTTCAACATCTTTATTTTCTGCAGATTCTCTCTGTCCGTTATCTTCCTCTGCTTTATCTACACTTTCTTCTGCTTCAGCATCTTTATCTTCTGCAGATTCTCGCTGTCCGTTATCTTCCTCTGCTTTATCTACACTTTCTTCTGCTTCAACATCTTTCTCTTCTGCAGATTCTCTCCGTCTGTCATCTTCCTCTGCTTTATCTGCACTTTCTTCTGCGTCAACATCTTTCTCTTCTGCCGATTCTCTTTGTCCATCACCTTGCTCTACTTTATCTGCACTTCCTTTCTCAGTTTTTTCAGTTTCATCCTCCTTTACTGAATCATTTTCCTTCACTTCTTCCTCAGGCTTATCATCATCTGTGTCTTTGCTGTGGTTGCCAGTTTTACCATCATCTTCTGCTTCAGTATCATTCTCAAGTGTAGATTCTGTTTCTCTCTGCCCATTGTCATTTGCTGTATTGTCTTCTTCTTTCTCCATATCTTCCTCTTCTTGTATCTCTCCAGATTTGTTTTCTTCTTCAAAAGCCTCCAAATTGTTTATACTTGGTTCAACTTCTTCAGAGATCTCTTCTTCTTCAGCCATATTGCCTTCCTCAGTCTCTTCTATGTCTTCTGTAACCTCAGTTCTCAGTTCATCAGCATGATTCCTTTCTTCTCCATACATCTGACCATCTGTTTCTCTTTCATCTGTGCTGACCTCTTCATTGATTTCCTCTTCCTTGACTTCCTCCTCAGGAGATACTTCTTCTCCAGTTTTTTCACCTCCGTTTTCTCCATTCACTGTGTCATTCTCAATTTGTTCCTCACTCCCTGTCTCAGCATACTGACTTGTATTATAATCAGCATCTTCTACAGTCTCAGCGTCAACTGCAGTCGTTTCTCCAGGATCCTCAGACTGAGGCTCCATGATTGCCCCCCTTGACGCAAGCTCTTCTCCTGTTTCTGGTTCCTCCTTTGGAGTGTCTCTATTTTCAGTCGCATTTGTTGTAATTTCACTTTCATTTTCAGCTTCTTTCTCTGGTTCTTGTGCCAGGGAATCCTTTGCTTCTGCTATCTCATCACTGTCAGGTTTTTCCTCCACTTCAGGTTCTACACTTGTCTTCTCCTCTTCTTCCTCCTCCTCCACCTGTTCATTGTCACCTATCTTAGCAGATATATCCTCTGTTTCCACTTCTCCGGCTATAGCTGAGTCCTTTTGTTCCTCACCGACAGGTTGTTCTTCCTTCTCGTCTTCTTGCCTTTTACCAGTGTCCTTGCTAGCCTCTGTATTGTTATTTTCTTCCTGTGTTTTTGACTCAGGCTGTGGTGTTTCGCATGGTTCTCCTTCTAACTCCTCTGAAGGATTCTGTTTATCCACATCATCTTCTCCAGCTACATTTTCTTTAGAAATATTATCTTGGATACCAGCTAGGTGCTGTGCTGCATCACTTTCTGGTACTGTTCCTATAACCAACAGCATTTTAAACTTTATAAGTTGTAGCTACTGCAGGCAGCAACAACAGAGACATGTTATAATTTTCTATTAAACACTTCAGCTGAAATGATGTAATTAAAACTATGGCATTACCTAATCATGATAAGAAAGAAACATCCTTTAAACTTTTGCTGTTTTTACATCATTGTGTGTATCCTGACAGACAAAGTAATACCTGGGCTGTCCTGCATGGTCTTAACGGACGCTACTTCATCTTCCTCTGTGGTGGTATCGCTAAGTTCTGGCTCAGAACAGCATTCAGCCATGTTCAAAATGGCCTCTGCCACCTTCTCCTGCACAGACTTGGCTTGGGTTAGGCATGGAGAAGGAAACAGGAATGTGAAGCATGCAATGCGCATAGTTAATACGACTGGATTAGTACAATTTCAGCTTTCATTCAACAAACACATGCAGTCAGTGGCTGTAAATGGAAAAAAAAAGGATATATTCAGTAATGCACAGTGGATTGCACAAGAGGGCAAAACATCAGCAAGAAAGATAAAAATGAAAAAATAACCATGCAACACAAAATGTAAGCCTCAGAAACATTTATTAACAAACAATATTTGATTAAGCTCACACCATGCAAGAACCACAATAATCCAACACAAGATTATTCACAGGACAATTATCCACCAAACATTAATTCCTTAGTGTGAAAGACATGCAAATGCTAAAGGAGCTACATGTGAGGATTGTATTATTGAAATGATCATCACAAATCTCAGAATTAAGTGACTGCTACCTTGAGTGCTGTTGTTTTACTGAAGCAAAAAAATTATTCTGCATCTCATAATTCCTCAAAAATGTATTTATTGTTGAACATACCACAAGTGCCAACATGAAAGAAGAGGAAAACAAGAGGAAAAAGTTTTCTAGTCTACTATAACTCGGGTTTCAGTGGCCCACAACTTTAATTGCTCATTTACTTCCACATGTAAAACCTCAGCAAAGGATTACAATATGTTACCTTTACAAAAAGCTGGATGATAATGATTAATGTAGAAATCAGGGATTCACCAATCGTCAGTTATGGTAAATTCCAATTTCTTTACAACCAAAGTGGTTAGATTTTTCTTAGCCTTTTTTTTAAACACTCTCACGCTGTGTGAACACATGAAACACATTAGCACATTTCCAGTATATACTTTTAGGCAAAGTTACAATATCAATTACATTAGTTGCCCTATAATGGACTAAACTGATATTTTAAATAACAATCAAATTGCTTTGGCAAAATTAGACATTGTGGTGCAGGAGTAGTAGTAGCAGTTACCTGCTTCATGCTATTTATGTCGTTAAATTTCAACACTTCGACCAAGATCAAAATAATAAATTGCTGACTGTGTGTTTTGAGCAAAAATCTACTAATGTTGATCTTGGCTAACTCTGATCGTGCACCCATATTAGAAATATATCATCATAATCATCATCTTAATTGAGTATGATCACATCACAATTGATCAAATCATAATTAAATAAAGATCACACAAAAAACTCACAATACATAAAAGAAAGCACACAGCACATAGTACACACAGTACTGGTGGCAAAACATAAACACACAGTTAAACATGCAAAACACAAAAAAACATAAAGAGCCAAACAGAAGTATAGTTTTCAGCCAGATTACACAGCATCAAAATGGCTTTATCATTTTAGAACTGGGTCCACAGCCAGTGGTTCAACTTTTAATTATTGTACAGCCTGATGTACAAAGCTATTCTGGTTGATTATGTCATGTAGTAACTGGTTAGTAATTACTTGCTATTTTAAAACCATCCTTTACCCCTGTAAGATCGGCTCTCCCAGGCAAAATTTGTCAGTTCATTGACATTGAGGTATTGGACTAGTCAGTGTGGACCATTTCCATCCCTCATCAAACTACTGCTTAAATTTGTATGATTTAGTCACATTTCTGGAAGGGTTAACAGAAATGGTATTGTTATAAGTGCTCAAAATAGTTTCAAACAATAGACATTCCAGTTCTAATGGTAAAAGCCAACGAAGGTGAGCAAAAGGTCCAACCACAGGTTGCACACAGCTAAGACGTGCTCAGATCCTCACCTTTCTCTGGTTCTACCACATTTTCTTGATCTTTGGCTTGGTCTTCAGCTGCCCCATCTCCAAGTTTCTCACCCTCACCATCATCCCTCTCCGTGTCTTCGGATATCTCTACCTCACTCTTTTCCACGAAGCCATCCTGGGTTTGAGATCCCTCCTCTGTTTGCTGAGGCAGGGACACAGAGCTGGTGTCCATTGCTTCTGTCTCTTCCATTTTTGTGTCTTTTTCTGAGGTTAATATAGAATCACATCGTTCAGGTTCCAAATTCTCTTCTGGGACATTCTCTCCATCGCCTGGCTCTGGACCACCATCGTTCTGGTCTTCCTCACTGCTGGAAGAGCTGCTCGACAGACCAGATGAGGTGGATGATGACCTTTTGATCTCTGAGGAGAAAAAAGTAAAAGGGTAAATAGTAATCAGAAGAAATAAGATGTGTAGCGTACCTCTTCTGTGGTAACGAATTATGGTATTGTATGAATTATAGCATTATAGGATTGGCAAAAACCAAAAACAAACATTTCTATTATTAATGTTTTATATATTAGAGTTATATTTAATTACCATGATTAGTCTAGGGATTACGTCAATCTACAGCACTATTAGATGTAATTACCTAATTAATTATAGTTACTTTTCTTGCTAAATTAATATCAGCTTTATAGTGCTTTTGTTTGACTCTCAGAATTCATTGTCATTTTGTATTCTATTTAAATGCAGTTAAATGAGAACATGATTTATGATACACTTAGTAATATAATGAATTCTGTTTATGTTACATTTACACTTGGATTGGCAATTACATTTTTTTGCAAAACCTTTCGATGTCAATACATGTCAAAAAGAAAAAAAAAACAAGTGAGAAATAATTCATAAAAACGGCAATGCACTTTTGTTATTGCTGGGAATAGCTGTGACTTCAAAGAGTTAAACAGTGTTACAGAATGGAAAAACACTAACTAGTTTTGTCTGAATCTTCAGCTTCGCTGTCTGAGTCTTGGTTCTGTTCTGTCACTTCATTTTTGTTCTCATCCTTATTTCCAGTTTCCTCCTCTTCCTCCCTGGTCAGGGAAGGCGTTTCATTCCTCTCCTCTGCTCCATCTTCAACAGGGCCTTCATCATCAGCTTCAAAATCTTCCTCGTAGTCTAGAGAGGATATGATAAGCTTATTCTAACCATAATCTGTAAACATACACTACTGGTCAAAAGTTTTAGAACACCCCAATTTTTCTCTCGGCACATACCAGAGGCACTGCATGGCGCTACAGAATTATTTCCCACTTCTGGGTAACCTTACCATTTCTAAACCTCTCGCAGTTCAGCACTGTCCTTTGTACCATTTCATGATATTCATTGGACTTGAACTGTTTGAATTTCAATAAAAAAAAGCTTGAAACACTGGGGTGTTCTAAAACGTTTGACCGGTAGTGTATTTCAATACAGTTTTATTTATACAGTGGGTTTTTTTTTTACAACAGTCATTTTCCAGCCCCCTGTGGAAGTGTCACCTTAGGAAAACAAGTGTTAGGAAGCACTCTCTAAGCGTAAGAGCAGGAAATCCTAAGAGGAACCAAGACTCAAAAGGAAAACAAGGGAGAAATGCAAATGTTTAAAAATGACAGTGAAGAAAAGGTAATGTAAATGCAGTCTTTAAACTAATAATAATTGAATCACAGAACTCGTTTGTACCATTTTTGGGTTTGTTTTCCTCTTGTGTGGCGTCTTCTTTTGCATCTGTCTGTGTCTCCAGTGATTGGATGGGGTCAGGCTTTTCCTCCTCCTCCACTTCTTCTTCTTTAGAGTTTTCTAGAGATGTTGAAAGGAGTGGATCCTCTTTCACTCTCTTTGGTGGAGTGGGTTTTTTGTCCAATCCCATGGCAATAATGCATCTGCAGAATGATACAACATGTTTATTATTGCCTAAAATTACAGAGAAATTCAAGGGTTCTATTTTGAACACCCATATATAATGGGTTGGCAATAAGGGAAAACAGACAGAAAACAGAAAAGTTCTTTGTCTTAATTTGCTGGATGTGTTTAACGTAATACACTGGAAATACATTCATATTGGTTCTGGAATATATCTGAGAAATGTGCTATACATATTGCACATATTTCATATTGCATATACTGAACATGTTTCAAGACACTTAATTTTTTGTCTGGGACTGATTATTTAAAGAAAGCAGAGGAGGTATGTTTTAAAAAAAAAAGCATTAAAGGGACATTCTGGCTAAAACGAAAATGTAACCATAGCTATAACCAAATGCTGTAAACATACTAACTCACATTGTACAGTTGTGCTGCAGAAGTCTCTAGAACAAGATTTCATTTCTGCAACAGCCATTCCCAAACTTAAGCCTGCTGCAGCCCAGTTTGAAATCTGAAAATCTTCTGCATCCCACCACAAACCAATAACTCTGACCATGCAACTAAGGATGCAGTATTTTGCGATTTACTTTTATTTCATAAACAAAACAGTTCTATGTTAAAGTTACTTAGTAATCCGCTCATATTTCTACACATACACATAATTTCTAAAGAAACAAATCTAAGGAATTAAGCGCAAATAGTGAGTTGTTAAGCCCGCATCCTGGCTTTTTGAGTCTGGCCAAGAAAAAAAATACTTATTCACAAAACATCGTCCAACCTGATATCATCATAAAGAAAAAAAAGATAATATATTTTGAACGTTGAATCAAGTCAACACTTGCAAAGCTTTCAGCACATGCATTCCGATGCAGTTCTTAGTATGCATCACAGATGGGCTCATTGCCACGTAATTTTAAGGGCACAAAACAAAGCACACATTCTCACCATAAATTAACATTAGCATAAGATTTAGCATAAGAGTCTCTATGAGACCACCCACAGTTCATCTCCATATGCTGGATTAAAAATCACACGTTGGGTTTGTGGTGATTATTCACTTCAGTACTTCTCAGAGTTTTTTTTTTCCACGGATTCAGTTCGATCAGGGTGTCAAATCATATGCACAAAGGCTAGTGTTGCTGTAGCTTTTCAGTCCAAAAAGGCAGGAGCTCACCTGACCAAGTGTTTGAAGACTGAGGCTAAGTAGAATCGAATAGAATAGAATAGAATAGAATAGAATAGAATAGAATGCCTTTATTGTCATTGAAGCAGAACGAAATTGGGGGTGTACTTCTATTTGTTCGGACCTAAAACCTGCAGCTACGCCAGCACCTGATTTCTGATGATTCATTTGATGAAGTTGATTCTCTACTAACAGCTTTCCTTCTGCCACCTGCTCCATTTGAACTCTGAGTCACTCTGAGCCACTGCTCCATTTGAACCCTTTCCCCAACGGTTATGAGCTCTATTCCAACCATTATATTTACCAACCGACGAGACATAAAATACATTCCAGATTAAAAATAGAGAAAATAAATGAAAGTAAATAAATAAATGAAGATTATCATTTAATTTAAATACCATGGATTTGTTGTGTAAGTTCAGATTACTTTTTAAATGTTAATATTTAATTATACATAATTACAAAGCTTCATTATAAATGACAGTTTTTTTTTATTTAGTGGACCACCTGCAGTCTTCATGGATCTTTGGGAAGCACTGGGTTAGAAATTATGATGACATATCTTGATGGTTGAAGCAACTTTTGAAAAACCACAGTTCCCTAAGCCTTTTTTTCCCCTCCACTCCTCCACAAGCTGTGGGTAAAGCTAGCAAAGTAAGGTATGGGTATCTGGAGACCTTACAATAGTTTATCTGGCTGAAAGCATAAACTTTTCTTTGGAAAAACATATTGCGTCCTGAATAAATATAGAATTGCTGTTGGCCTAATGATTTGCTTTACTGGATTTGTTCATAATACAGCTTTCAAACTGCTGCAGTTGTCTGTAGAGCAGTGGTCAGCTACCAGAGACCCCAGATTCTTCAGAATTCAGCTCCACCACAAATCAAACACCAGATGAAACTAATGATGTGGATTAATGTGGTTAGGATGTTGGCCCTGCAATCAGAGGGTTGGGGGTTCGAATCCCAACTGCTAGTGTCACCGCTGAGGTGCCCTTGAGCAAGGTACCGTCCCCACACACTGCTCCCTGGCGGCACTGCTTCACTTGGTGAATGGGTTAAATAAATGCATGTGACAAATAAAGAATCTTCAGGGTTGGAAGTGAACTCTTCAAGACAGTGACCACTGATTTAGAGCAGTGCTGCTTCTCTTCTAAATGCGTAATTATCATCCTTTCCAGTATACAAAGTTCAGCCTGAAGAACGGTGAAACAGCACATTTAGCAGATACAGTTATTCAGTGTGATGAGATCAGTAGTCATCTTGCTCACAGATTGTGGTCATTTCTGTTGGTCCATGGAATTCTGTCACAGTGTAAAGTTGGTATTTAAAGTATGTAAAAAAAATTATAAAAATGCAAGGTTTTGTTCCAACATAAAAAACTATCATACTCGAGTTGCAGGCCACAATGCCCCTTTAATGAACAGGTGAAAATGCATGTCTTAGGCATTCGATTATGTCCTAAAGGTATGCTCAATGGGCAAGTGCAGTCTATTTAATGGAGAAAAGGTTCTTTATCTTTATGCACTGTGTTATTCTGACCTGTAGCAGGGTGTTGCTCCCTCCACTCCAACGAACCCAAAGTGACCATTGCGTCCACCAAGACGCGACCCTTTCCTGTGTTTAAACTCACAGCATGAGCTGAGACGCTCCACTTGCAGCCCATTCAGGAAGAAAGTCAAGCTGAAGGGGAAACCACGATGACGACGAGAGACAAACTGGAATGTCTCTATCATAGGGTACAAAAATGCACACATACACTCCATTAACCATAATCTTTTGTTCTATGATTTAAAGTTTGGGGGGAAAAAATACACTATACATACAGATACTAGACTCAAAATAAAATTATGGCCATGTTTCTCATTTTTGAAGAACTTTTACTTTTAGAATTATGCAATTAAAGTACTTAGAGATAAAATAACACCATAAAAAACAGTTAATGATCGGTTGTATCAAGTGGTTGCACAAAGAGAAATATGTTACATCACTACAGCTGCTATCCTTTGAGTTTGCTTGTTTTGGCAAGAATTGTGTTGATGTAACTCATTCTATTCATGCGCAACTACTTGTCACATTTACAGTATGCAAAGCACTGTTTTTGTACAATCAAATGTCAAGCGCTCTCAAACTTTGGTAGAGTATCCAGCAGTGCTGTCTGAATCTGAACTAGTCTAAACTCAGCATCTAGTGTCCCTCATTCAACATCAACAAGTGAAAAACACGGTTTCCATCTTGCTTCTCTGCAAAATGTTTAGGTCTTGGTTTGCCTTGTCTTTTGCTGAAACATTGGTCCCTAATGAGATCTCTGTTGTATGCATGGCTTCCCAGCATGCAGCACCAAAGTTGTACAATTATAATAACTGTCAAAGTACTTTACATGCTTGAGCTAGAAATATCATGACTGCATAAAACTGCAGGACAAAAACTTCATGCAAATTCTACAAAAATTGGTTGCATATTTGGGGGTATGAAAAACTAACATACCTTGCCACTAGCTACCACCCACTCTTATGCTGTGAATCAGGTGGTTAGCTCCCAAGTGTTAATATATCAAACAAACCCAAATGTGTCAGCACAGCACAGGATGAGAAACGTGCAGGTGCAAAAAGATCAAACAACGTACACGGGTATGTCTGAAATGCCAAGGCAGCAGGTGGCAATATAACCTTAACCCGTATAGCATTGGTGACCAATCAGAAGCCTTGGAAGGGGGATGTCATTATCAGAGACAGTGTCTGTGTTGAATATAATAGCATCCAAAGCTGACTCTGATATCTGTGTCCTTCATACTGGATGGACAATAACTCAGCGCATGAGTATAAACATGTCAGCAGTAGTACTTTGTATACATCGGGCATTATAGATCAAAACATAATGTAAACACGGTGCATACAGAGACGTCATATGAGTGGCGCACAGTATGACGCGAATCGGTCCATTTTTCAAAATCTTCATTTTTCTGGTCCACACATAAATGCAGAAACTCAGTTTTCAAAAATCGCCACTTTGGCCGGAGTTTTCACAAACCTCCAATTTCACTGACCCAAAACACCGTTTACGTGTGGACGAATGGCCAAAACGCATAGAAAAAACTCAGCTTTCAGAAATACCTGTGTACGTGTGTTATCGATATATAACCTGGGATGCTTTTCCAATAGGTAAGATAACACACAAATGGTCACACAACTAAGTAGCTGGCTGAGAAAGTTACTTGTTTAAGGGGCATGTCTAAAAAATATTACATTCAGACACTTTGAATGTGTCTTAAGAACAAGATTCAAGCATTTAAGCATTAGCTTTTAGAACAAAATATTATTAAGACTATGAGTAACATATACTCTAATTAGCTGTGTCCAGATTTTTAATTGGTGCAGTACTAAAACAGGGCGACTTTGTTGGCATGCCCCGTAGACTGACCTCCTTCTTTGAGTTTTCCTTTGTAAACACAGAGATTCTCTCCCCCACAGTGCTGTTGGAAGACTTTCACTTCATCTGTAAAGCCCATCAGGTCATGGGACAGATGAACGCTTTTTCCAAAATAAACCATCTTCACAGAGACGCCACTCTGAGCCGACGCCCGCTGGATGATGCCCTCCTATGGAAGGGTGCAGACGACGTTGAGTGTAGAGATTTGAAAACAGAAATCAAAATGTAAACAGAGTTTTAATTATTCTAGAGTGAAAACTTTATTGTAAAATGCATTTAACTGCATAAACAGTAAGTAATAAGCTGCCAGACTTCCCTAAAAATGTGTAGCTTCCTTAAAAATTGTGTGAGTATCCCTTTTAGGATGCTATAAACTTGAAATGAAAAAGTTTATGTTTTTACTTTATGTCTTAAATGTTTAAATCTCTGAACAGTCACTAAAAATAGAGTAAAGCTTAAACTAAGGATTTTTGTATTTGATCAAATTAGAAGTTTGGAATGTTACACACTGAACGTATTAACCTTTCTGAACAGAAGTACTTATTGGGGGACTTACTGTGAAGCTTTATTAAAATGTTACTATCCCCTAAACAAAAGGGCTTATAGGCAATTGTAACCAAAAACTGCCTGATGTTAACCATGTTTACTTAAAGGTTATTGCGGTGTTATTATAAGACTATTGTTATTACACTGTTTTATCATTATTACTGTAGTTTCCCTGATACACCTATCACTATTAGCGAGCTATTAAGGCCTTAATCAAGTACATTACTCCAGGAAAATACTCTGAAGTACTGTAGTCCTCCGGGTGTTACACCTGAAAAGGCCGGCTTCACCTCTTTCTGGCTCTGAAAGTCTTCCGGACCAGCTGCTGCTGACAGTGACACTGACCTGTGTGTCTGCAGCACTCGGTGCGGTGGTGGGTCGTAACCTTCGACCCCGCAGTGTCCCATTCGCTCTCGGTCCTTTTTCCTTTCTCTTGGTCAATGGAGGCACAGGGGTTACAAAGTTGTTGATCACAGGGAGTCGGTACGGTGAGACAGTGCTGGAGAAGTCTGTAAGGGTCAGGTGCCTTGTGGCATCTGTTTCCAACTACAGCAAAAATACACACGCACAGTACACAATTCAGGTTTTCTGTGATCTCCAACTTTCCTCTCTTCATCTGTTTCTCATTGTTAACTCTAGTAAACACAATGTTTGTATAGTATTACAGAAATGCAATTACAAAAAAAAAATACAGCCATGTGAAAGGCTGAATTTTGTTCATACTTCTGTCCAGGTTTATAGATGAGACTGTATCATACAGTGTCAGAAGCTGCATGAACACATTTATTAGAGATGGTCTGAGGTGTGTGTGATTATTTAGGCAGTTTGCACAATCAGGGTGATTCTTTTCATAAGTTTTTCAGCACTGTCTAAGAAATCTAAACAAAACATACATACTCATTCAAAATAGGTATCTGGAACAATACAGCATTTTTACATGGTTTCTTTCTTTTAATACCATTAAGAACATTCTAATGACATACACATATTCTTTAAGCTTGGTGTCAGTCTACACTTTGCAATACATCAACTGTTTGTACATAATAATTTGTACTTTCAAAGTAACCTCGGTCTACATCTCAGTATTATTAAAAAAAAAAAAATTAAACGAGAGAATACTGAAAACGTATTAAATGTAAATTTTCTGAATCTATTATAGATGACTTGTGAAAAGGATGTTTCAAGTACTGAAGTATTTTAATAATTATATTTCAAGCCTAGCTATAATGGGCTGGGAAAGGCAGGGTTATGACCCATAACCGTTTATTACTTGTCAGCTACATAAGCCTTGTAGCTTCAGTGCAGAATTAAAGCAACAAACATGTCTTGGCTGATCGAACACAACTGGGGAAAGTTGGGGAACTAATTCCTAATAGTAAACCTGCTTTTTAGTTATTTTTAGTAATCACTGATTAGGCCATAGACATTTTCTCATAACTGCTCATTTCATTATGTACATATTTGTACACCTCTGAAGGGTGTAACAGGACAATTAAGTGAGTGGGTAAAGGCTTCACAAAAAAACTACAGAGCAGCACGCCAGAGACACAGGGTTACTGTACTGTACTGACAAGAAAGGACAGTGGTATGGTGACCCCTATACGAGTGACATATAATGAGTGTATCTGTTGGCAAGTGTAAGTGATCTGCTGTGTGTCTGTGGTCTCACTGGTGAGCTGAATGGGTGATCTGTTTCATTGGAGGACTCGTGGTGCCTATAGCGGGACGAGTTTCTCTTCAGAGAGCCTGGAGTGCTGGTCCTGTTCAAAGGCTTCAGTCGTACAGGTCTCTGCATCTTCCCAGGTGCCGTGTTTGGTCTGGATGAGCCTGGCTACAATAAGCAATAGCGGCAACAGTAACAAAAATCATCTTCTCGCAACAAGTCTTTAAATAGACGCAAGTGTGCTAATGGGGCTTACACAATGTTTCTTCTGAAATTAAGTGTATTAATAGGGAGTTTGTACCCCCTTTGCTGTAGTAACAGCCTTTACTATTCTGAGGTTTTATACTAGGTGTTGAAACACTAATAAGGATTTAATTACCAGACACAACAGCATTAATGAGGGCAATAACTGATGTGGGATTATTTGCTCTGGATCACAAGAACCACTCCAGCTCTTCCCACAAGTACTATATGGAGCTCCATCACTCCAGAGAACACAATCCCACTGTTCCACAGCTCAGTGCTTCGGGGCCTTATACTCCTCCAGCTGATGCTTGGCTTTGGACGTAGTGAACTTTGGTCCTGCAGCTGCTCCACTAAAACCATCTGCCTAATACTGTGTTCCCCCATGCCTCCAAAACAGCTCTGACTGTCAAGGAACTGACTCCACAAAACCTCTGAAGATGTGCTGTGGTATCTGGCACCAAAACACTAGCAACAGATCCTTTTCGGTCCTTAACTTGCAAGATAGGGCCTCTATAGTTCGGGCTAGTATTTACAGGACATCCCACAGATGCAGACCTCTAACCATTCCTGAATACCTTCTGTAGTCTGGCAGTGCACATCTTTATCCTGCTGAAAGAGGTCCCTGCCATTATTGGGGAATACGGTTGTCATACCATCCCCTGTTAAGCAATGTACACACCCCAGGCCATCCAGATGATGTAAATGAAAGCGTGATTCTTCAGACCAGGCCACCAGGCCATCTTCCATTGACCCATGGTCCAGTTCTAATGCTCACGTTGGAGGTGCCTTTAACAGTAGACAGAATGGGCACTGTTCTGATACCATTCTATCACAGTCAGCATTAACTTTCTCAGTCATCTGCAGTATAGTAGCTCTTCTGAGGGATCGGACAGGTACTAACCACTGTTCCAGGAACACCTCAAAAGACCTGCGGTTTTGGAGATGATCTAACCCAGTCGTCTAGCCATCACAGTTTATCACTTGTCAGATCCTTATTTTTGCCCATTTTTTCCTGCTTCCAACACAACTTCAAGAACTGATTGCTCATTTGCTGACTAACATATCCCATCTTTTGACAGGTGCCGCTGTAATGAAATTTTAATCAGTGTTTTTCACTTCACTTGTCAGTTTTAATGTTGTGGCAATGTAATAGGTATCATCTTTGCGTGTGCACACACTGAATGCCTTTGTAAGCCATGGGTGCACCTTGAAGTAGCTAAAACCACTAATAACTGGAGGTTTCTGATACTTTTAAATATATAATGTAGCTAAGACTCAGATTACTGATTATTTATTTGACCTGATTTAATTAATGCACTTGTCATTATTGAGGCCATGAAGCACACTTATAAGGACTCTTCATTTTAGGTGTATAGATTCATGACATTCTGGTCATAAAAGCAAGCTGAAACATGCTAAACAGAGAAGACAGACACATAAGATAAAGCAAATAGTGCTACTCAGCGTCAAACTGAGATAAGGTCTCCTTACTGACGCTTACGCAACCGCTTCAATAACTCATTCTTCAACATGACTGATGAGCTCAAGCGTGAGTCAACAGTCTTTACTTCAGCTAAACATGGAAACTCACTTAGCACACAGAGCAGCAAATGGAGCAAACTGCCAAAGCTCTAAAAATGTCATAGGTAAAAGACCTATTAGCAACTCTGTAGGTTTAAATGAGTAATGGTCCTGGAATACTTTTGTTAACACTGAGTAAACATGCTTTTATTTCTAACATTTATTGTGAATAAAACAAGTGATACTTCTGACTTGTACTTATTCTGTTGTGTATGTCTAGATCTTCCTCTGCTTACTGATTCTGTTGACTCAGAATGCTCTCCTTCGGGGCCAGAATGCCGTGCATGAGAATTTTTCGGTCCAGTCGGTGGCCGTGGAGAAAGGATCATTATAGGATCCTCCTCATACCTGTTGGTACGTTCCACCTGGCCATAAACACAAAGAGCAGCGTTATTCTCAAAATTAGAATAAAATAAGGGCACTACAATGTCACAGACAATTGTATAAACTGTGAATCCATTAAAAAATAATTCGCAAAATAATTCTAATAATATTTCCAGTAAAATTATTACATTTACATTTAATCATAAAATAATCATGTTATTAAGGGAGCCCATCATAATTGCATTAGTAAAACAATAGTCGTCATATTAAAAATTATTTAAAATGAATATGTTGTATTGTTCCAGATAAAGCTAGAAACAACCATAACCATGCTATAATAACAGACATTACAAAAACAATTATGCACCTTTATTTTATGTACCCTTTCTCTCCTTGCAAATTCCTCAAGTTTTCTCTTGATCTCTATTTGATGCAGACGCTGTTTAGACAAAATATAAATAAAGAAAACATTATTGGTGACTAAAGCCATAACGGTAATAAAAAAAATTGTGATTCTGAGGATAAGATTTAATCTGATTTTTTATAGCAAAAATTTATAAGCGTTTTGAGAAGCCCAGTCATTTTTACAGTGGTTGCGTGCACCGATGATTCTAACAGTGTATAGAAAACAGTATCAGTGCTATGCTCCATGCTCTCTTCTAGTTGTCTCTCATTTGCTGTCAAAACCGACTGCCAATAATCGAAATTTTGTGGGTTTTGACAGCAAATGAGAGACAACTGGAAGAGAGCATGGAGCATAGCACTGATACAGTTTTCTATACACTGTGAGAATCATCTGTTTGAGCTTATTTAGTTGTAATTTATTCGGTTGTTACACCCTTATTGAGTACCAGTTATGTGAATAGTTAAACTGGATTATAATTGTACGGATGGCAAATCTAGTTCCAGAGGCTTAAACCACAGTTTGAAGTCCACACCTATAACATCTGATAATTACCTAAAGAGATGAATCAGGTATAGGACAGCAGCCATGTGTCAAAGTACTCCAGTTGTAAATATGTGATCCTACAACAGTTCTATTATATTTCTTTAGTGAATGATGTAGTGCATCAGGAACCCCCAATGTTCATTACCAAGCAGTTAAATTATTCTGGTACAATTCCGAACACTTTTAGTTACTTTACTGAATATTATTCATTTAAATATCCCATTGAAACTGAATCAGTGCCTTTATATATATGCATTGTTACCAGGGACGGATTATGGGTTGTGTGGGCCCCTGGGCAAAACGTTCGCGAGGGTAGCCAGAAGCCCTGGTAGCCAGAAGCCAGGACCATAATAGGAGGGCCTAAGAGGGCCTTCTAAAAGTAGGCTCCCATGCACCCATT
>JBBIGA010054744.1:0-12729 GCA_037576975.1 Alestes dentex
ATATATAAATAAAAAAAACCCAGGACACTAGAATCATAATTAGTAATTGGGATGTTGTTTTTTGCCTGGGTATTAATTTATGCACCTAAGTGTGGCCAGAGGTGCGACCTGTGCACATTTTAGTGAAGCTTGTGGGTTTCATGTTTAGCTGTCGCTGTCAGAACAAAACCTTGTTTCTCTGTTTTAGAATGAATGACCAGAAATGGCCCAAATTACTTGGAATAAAATGTTACCTTAACCTACATTAATCCTTGAGATTTTTCTTTCTCGTGTATCGTTACGTTTTGGACATAATTGGTTTTGTTTTGGCAATGAAGATGTATTAAATCGATCACCTCAGTATTAACTGGCACATTTATTAACTATCATTTAATTATTCAAGATTCAAGAGAGTTTCTCAGCCCAGCCACATACACAAGTACACGGAGGGTTGAAATAGTTCTCTGAAGCAAACAGTGTAGGACAAAGACAGACAAAGTTAAACAAAGACAGACAAAGAGCAGAGTCAAGAAACTGCTGCAACATGATATTGCAGCATCTAAGCAAAGAATTTCAAAGTACAAAACAGGTAGGTAGGGCAAGCAAAGGGGTTGTCTGAGGTAGAGGAGTTTTTGGGGGGGGTTTTTTTTTTTTTTTTTTTTTTTTACAAAATCTTAGCAAGTTTTGGTGCAGTTTTGGAAAATGTCGGTGCAGTGGGTATGGATAGTTAAAAGTGTCGTGTGCATGTTTATGGCATTCGCTGTATGAGGTCAGACCCTGTTCAGAACCCCGATGTCATGTGCAGGCTCTGAGTTCAGGAATCTAATGGCTTGTGGGAAGAAGCTGTTGTGATGTCTGGCAGTAGTGGTTCTGATGATACTTAACCTTTTTCCAGACATCAGAGGGGAAAACAGTCCATGTGAGGGGTGGGTGGGATCTGTGACGATGCCGGTTGCGCGGCGTTTCTTGTACAGTTCAGTGAGTGGTGGGAGGGACACACCGATGATCTTCTCAGCTGTCCTCACCAGCCGCTGAAGGGACTTTCGGTCAGTACTGTTACAGAGGTGACCCAGCTGCAGAGGACGCTCTTTATGGTCCCCCGGCAGAAGGTGGTGAGGATGGGAGGGGGAAGGCAGTCTCCTCAGAAAGTGGAGGCGCTGCTGGGCTTTCTTGGTGATGGCGGTGGTGTTGAGTGTCCAGCTGAGGTTGTCTGTCACCTGCACACCTGAGAACTTCACACTGCTGACGTTCTCCACAGCCGAGTTGTTCATGTGAAGTGGGGTGTGTGTGGCGGAGTTCCTCCTGAAGTCGATGACCATATCTTTTGTTCAGGGACAGGTTGTTGTCTCGACACCAGTCCACCAGCTGTCTGACCTCCCCTCTGTATGCGGACTCGTTGTTGCTAGTGAGCCCCACCACTGCTGTGTCATCTGCACACTTGACGATGTGTTTTGTGCTGGATTGGGCAGCACAGTCGTGTGTCAGCAGGGTGAAAAGCAGTGGCCTGAGCATCCTCGTGGCAATCCGGTGTCCAGGCTGACGGTCCTGGAGGTTCTAGTTCCAGTACTAACAAACTTAGGCCTGTAAGGTAGGAAATCCAGGACCCAGTTACAGAGTGAGGTGTTCATGCCCAGTAGGCTTAGTTTCTGTGGAACAATGGTGTTAAATGCTAAGCTAAAGTCCGTGAACAGCATTCTGACATAGCAGTCCTTTGAGTCCAGATGAGAAAGGATGAGGTAAAGGGAAGTTGAAATCGCATCATGAGTTGTCTGTTTGGCACGGCATGCATACTTATGATGCACAATGCATGGCTGTTGCCAGTATTTTGGTTTTTTTTTGCATGACTTTACCACTGTTTCCCTTTTTTTTCCCTTCCTAGTTTCACTGTCATATCACAATGACTTTGTATGTTTATTTTTTGTGTAGTCATAATGACATTCCAGATGCCATCAATTGGTTTCATGCAGCTCCTTCATGTAAGCACGATGTCCATTCCAGACTTTTAGTATGAAGTGATGTTTGCCAACTACGTGTTAAATTAGTGCAGGCCTTCTGACTGACCATCTCAGATTTACTTAATATTTGCTTAAAATGTCAAGGTTTCCTTTATCTGCAGAAAATAAAAATTTCGAAAGCCATTACTTTTGAGCTTTTACTGGGTTCATGAAGATTTCAGGAATTTATTGATTTAATCTGTATCCACACGTCCACAAATGTGCGTTGCTCTGAAATAGTTGACTAACTGTCACTGAAATTTGCTGACTGTGGAAGAACCTGACTGGCCTGCAGTATTGACCTCAACTACATCAAAAACCTTTGAGATGATTTGGAATGCCAACTGCAACTCAGGCTTTTATTGCCCAGTGAAAAGGCAACTGCATACTAATGTCTATGATTTTAGCTTGCAGTGTACAAAATGCACATGTAGAGGTAGTGTTTGGGTGTCTGCTACTACTACTACTTCTGCTTCTTTTACTTCTACTACTTCTTGTGCTTCTTTTACTTATTCTGCTGCGTCTGTTTCTTTTACTTCTTCTTCTACTACTTCATCTTTATCTCCGTCGTCTTCTCCTTCTACTACCTCTTCTACTGCTTCTTGTACTTCTACTACTTCTTTGTCTTTATCTCCATCGTCTTCTCCTTCTACTGCTTCTTCTACATCTACTACTTCATCTTCTTTCTTCTCTTCGTCTCCGTTTTCTTCTTCCCCTCACTCTTTCTGTAGCACTCATTTTTAGGGCTAAAATAATGGTCATGGACATCTGGAATTCTTGGACATAAACATCTGGAATGCTTGTACAGTTTTACACAATGTCATTTTAGGCTGAACGTATTAAGCAAATCTTTTTTTTTGTGTAAAATCTGTTTTTGTTTGTGGGTTTTTTTTTTTTTAATTTTCTTTCTAATTGTTGACAGAAAAAAACCCCAGAATGCTAGAATCGTCATTAGTAATGTTGTATTTTGCCTTGGTATCTGATTTATGCACTTAAGTGTGACCATAGGTGCCACCTATGAACATTTTTGTGGTTTTCAGCTTTAGCCGTGAGAACATCGCCTCACATTCATTTATTCTAAACCTCACATTCATTCTAAAACCCGGTTTTTACAATGAATGACCAGACGTTGCCCAAAAGGATTTAGAATAAAATGTTGCTGTAACTTGCATTAAACCTTGAGACTGTTTTCTTTCTTTTGTACAGTTAGATTTTGGAGATACTTGGTTTTGTTCTGACAAAGAGGATTGTATTGATCAAATCACCTCAGTATTAATCGGCACAGTTTGTAACTGCACAATACTGTTACTTGTATTTCTTATAAATTCTTATTTAGGATGACTTATCACTTCACCATTATTCATTTACCACAATTTCCCCCTTTTTCTGTCAGTTTCACTGTCTTCTCACAATGACTTTTTGTGTATTTCTAGTAACCTACCAGATGCCTTCAATTGGTTTCATGCAGCTCCTTTACAGAAGCATGATGCACATTTCAAGCTTTTTGTTTAATATAAAACACTGTTTGCTGGGAGTCAGCTTTTTTGCTGTAATCATATCATTATTTATATCATCTGGCCCTTTGGGAACGTTTACTGTCTGATCCTTGAAACTAGCTGTTGGCTCGTTTATTCATCCCTAGACCCTTTCATCACGTTTTTGTCTGGAGGGGAATAACATGGCGGGATATTGCCACAACACTTGCATGTGCTTTTAATACACTGAAATCATAGCCACCAATAACCTGGAAAGGGTGTGAGAGAAACGGTGAGTCTAGTAGTATTCTGTCCCTGTCGTTAACCTGAACATATAAACCATTATTGTTCATAGATGTGGTGGTGAAAGTTGTGGAGGCTGGAGAAAATCCCTTTACTGCCAAAAAATCTGCAGAATTTTATCTGGGTCACATGCGAAATAGGACAGTGCTGTTTTGCTGTGTGGTCCAAAATAACCGCACAAAACAGATGTTGCCCAATCCAGCCCTTAAGGAGCCCTGTCCAGTCCATATTTTAGATCTGTTCTCCTTGCCAGCAGCCATCATGAGCTGTGTCTGATGGAGCTATAGAGAACAGCAAGTTTTGCAGTAATGGTTTGGACGTAAGGGGGAAATTAGCAAAAATAACTGATAGCAGCTATACAGGAAATGTTTGAAATTGGCTGTCAACAGAAAATAAACGGGTCAGTTGTTGACATCACTGAGCTTCTGATCAGTTACAGGATTTAAATTGGGCACAGTGTCTATAGTGTGTATGAAAGGGATTATCTTTGCCATTAGCTTCACTTTAAAACCAACCTGAAATCATTTTTTTAAATGACTGGAAACTCCTATCACCTCTTTCCTGCTTTGTTATTTTAAATGTGTGCATGTGGCCTTTTCTATATGCATGTGTGAGAAAGGGCAGTAAAGGACTGCAGTGATCTTTCACTCAACCTTCTGAACTCCATGAACGCATTTTGCATTCATTTTTGTAACCTTTAGTCTCAGACTCATAACTCGCAACAGGAGTAACCCAGAAGCATCATACACATGTCACTGAAATCTAGAAGACTTACCCTGTACGATCATCTAAGTCCCATGTTTGCGCTAAAAATGATTCCAGAGTAATCGTGTGCACAAAAGAGAGTAAATTTAAAAAGGTTTCCCACGAAAAACACACTGCTGAAACTCCAAAAAAAATCCATATTGTTTACTTTAGGCGCAAATAAAGCGTGCGTTCACTTCCACGATGGTCCACAAACTTGTCGTTGGATTCAGTATAACAAAGTCGTCATAATTCATCATAATTTTTCCCACTGTCTTTTTATGTAATAAATATATATTTATTTTCATTCTGTTGCTATATTATTTTTTTTTTATAATGGTGTTGTGTTATATGTTTGTAAGTGTTGGTGGGAAAGTAGTTGACTGCATTCTAGAGGTCATCTGATCAACAACTTCAGCAGTAATAATGATACCAAGGAAGGTCAAATTCAAATTCCGTCTGGAAATAAGCACATATTTTTATATTGTAATAAGCCATAGAATGTTCCAGTTTGAAAAAAAAAAAAAAACATAACAATGGCTATGGACCTTTAGCCCACATATTTCTAAAGTTAAATCTCTGCTGAACAACATTGTCTTGTAGAAATAAAAGAAAAACAGTTTCACTAGGCAAAAACTAGAATTTGCTTATAAAAATGATATCAAGATTTTACTTGTTAGTTTCACATCAAATAATTACATAAATAAGCAGCCCTGGGTCTTCTGAAAAAAACAACATGAAAGGCATGAATGGCTAGCTTTTTTTAATGTTATAGCCCAAATAAAGGGATGCAAAAACGCTCATTAATGGCCCAGAGTTCAGAAGGGTAAGGGTTGAGAGTAAACATTAACATATTGAGTTTTGATTTTGTGTAGGGTGAGTAATAAATGTTAAAGCTTATCTACTGACATGGTCTACAGAGGCACTAGTCTCTCAAATGAGCAAAAGACCATGTGTTGCCTATTTTGTGGGTTTGCTTTAATGAATATGCAATTTAGGCCATTTTTTCCTATGGGTGTAAGATATAGGGCAGTGTCGATGCAAATAGAGTAATTTAGCACCCAGGGTGTGGTTTACTGAGCCTGGGTGTGTAAATTAATACCAATTTGGAGGGGTTTTCAGGCTAAAGAAAACAGTAAAAGAACTGTTAAAAATACTAAGTTAAAAGAAATGGAGAAAAGCTTAAGTTAACAGACGTCACTTAGTTATTTTGGGCGGCCTTGCCATTCACGACGTGGTGTCTCATAGCTCCAGAGCAAAACTAAAGAAGCAAACAAACAGCATCAAATTTCTACATTTAGGTTGTAAATAATATTGTGTAAATGTAATAAACCACCTCTGTTTCATGTCCACTGCTGCATGCACTTCTTACAGAAGGTTTTGTAGGCCAATATTTTTTTCACATCATTAAAAAAAAAAAAAACAGTGAGTAAACTAATGTATGCCCATTCTGCAACTGAATCAATCTCGTCTGCTCATTCAGTGACTCACCATGATTTTATTAAGGCTGTTTTTTTGTTTTGTTCTTTTATCTTCTCGTGTCTTTTTTTTTTTTCTTCTGTTTTTACAGTTACGTTTCAGTGGAAAAAATGCCCCATTTCAATACTGTATGCATCCACACCGTGATTCTCTGTAATATACCCATAAAACACCCACTAACAACATGTGCGATGTACTTTGCTGGACATGCAAATTATTTCTCTTTATATGAGATATTAGTAAATCAGAGCCAGACTAAGCAGAACTGAATCTATGCTTCTTTTTTTTTTTTCCCTCATTTGCCGTTGTCATGACTGTTCGAAGTGGTTAATCTGATAATGTTTCATACATCGTCTCATAACGATTTACTGCTAATCTTCTTCTTTTACTGTCACTTTCTCTACCTCTTACTCACTGTGATTCTCCTTTTTGGTCACTTTCTTGTTTTCTCTTTTTCCTCACTCTCACTCTCTGTTTCTCTCTCTTGCGCTCTCCGTCTCTGCCTCTTTCTTTCTTGCTCTCTCTCTCTCTCTCTCTCACTCTAACTCTTTCTCTCTCGCTCTTTCAGGGTCCGCGTGTCCACTTGGAACAGGCTGAACTTGCTCAAAGGTGGAACATTGAGTTCATCGATGCGTCAGGCCACGGCCCACGACCCCGCCTACACTGTTCTGACCGAGCCTCATCTCACAGCACTGGACCGGCGCCTCAGCGGCGTCCTTGCAACCGTGCGGCAGTGCATAGAACTGCAAGGGGCTGAGAGCACACTAATTGAAGACCGTATGAACCTGCCCCACCCCTGAGAATGCCTGTACGAGAGCGAGACAGATGGAAAGAAGATAAAGATGCTGTCTGTGTGACAAATGCTGCTGGTCGACACTCTTGCTCTCTTTTACACTCTGACTTCCTGCTCTGACTGCGTTGCAGGAAGACCATTAGAAGCTGCAGGAAGTGACCTCGACATGAGCAGGTGTTTCTTACAGCTTTGATACAGAGCCTGGCTCCCCTGAGCCACAGACCGGAAATGGCATTTTCTCACAGCCGCAATCCATTATACCCGTCTAATCTGCTCTCTGTTTTTCTTGTTCTCTCAATAAGTTTCAGCCCTCAGGGGCTACTAACAGTGGAATGACACGGACTCCTCTGCTTCTAAGTATTTTTACTTGCCCTTGTATTCCTTTTTTTCAATTAATATCTCTGTGGGGGTGTGCAGAGAGTAGGCTGGTGCCAAGTTCCAAAACGGGCCTCTTACGGTGACTGAGACTGAACTCCAACCAGGGGCATTCCAGGCTGACTGGGGGGGGTGTTCGTAGACCCTGGGCTGCCCCCAGTGCACTGCATTGAGGGTCGCACCTGTGAAATGTCGTCACTGACGTCACATATGAGAGCATTACAAGACTGTCTGAGGATGGCCTGTCTAGTCCTCTTGACGTAAACAGATTGTACATACTCAGCTAACTATTTAATAATAATGTTGACAAACCGTGAATAATGTTATTGATTTTAAGGATTATAATATTGAGAGTTATGGCGCAGGTTTGCCTGCTTTAAAAATGTCCAGTACTGGATGGCAGTGGGTGGTGGTGGAAAAAGAAAGTTGCTACTGATGCTCAGACAAAAAAGGGATAATGGCTGTGTGAGGGCCTTTTTGACATTAAAGAAAGAAAAACAAAGAGTTCAAATCACTGAGTCTCTCACTTTTATAATATGAACATTTGTTGGGAACAAACAATATTTCTAAGTTAAATAATATCCAATCTCAAGACAACACTAGACAACACTAATACTGTCGACGGCAATGGTCCGTTTTCAGTGATGTGGTTGACACTCTGCATAGCAGCAGATGGGCTACACACAGTAACTGTATAGTTGCAAAGTGCATATTATCACTGTCGGAACAAAAGCTTGTGACTATATATGTTCATATATATGTTCTCGACAGAACATTGTCCAGAGCATCACACTGCCTCTGTCAGCTTGTCCTCTGGTGCTGCCTCTTGTCCAGGTAAGCGAAGCACATGCACCTGCCACCCACATGATATTAAAGGAAACGTGATTCATTGGACCAGGCAACCTTATTCCATTGCTCCATGGTCCAGTTCTGATCTTCACATGCCCATTGTAGGTGGACCCCATAAACAGCAAGCTGTAATGTGTGTTCTGACATCTTTCTGTCATAGCCAGCATTAACGTTTTAAACAATTTATATTACAGTAGATCTAATGGCCCTGTCACCAGTTAACCAGTTTTTTTTCTATGGACCACTTTTGGTACTAACCACTACATACTGGGAACACGCTGCTTCAATTTGTAGATCAACGACCCAGTCGTCTAGCTGTCACAATGATGACCCTGTCAAAGTAGCTCAAATGTTTACACTTGCCCAGTTTTCCTGTTTCCAGTGCATCAGCATTCTAGTTCCTTTACCTGCCATGACTATATGGAAGGTGAACACGATATATAATGGTCAGTAAGTATGTACCAGGAAGGTGTGCTGGCAGCTCAGTGCGTTGTGTTTGGCTGTGCTGTTTGTACGGGCAGTGGTTAGCATCTAACACCATTTGAAATACCACATGTTTTCTGTTTTATGGTCCCTGACCTCATTAAGTCTCTTTCACTTCGATTACTGGAAACTGTCAAGGACAGGATACTTGTTTTATTCTAGAAGCTACCAATTGTCTTATGATATCCCATGACTAAGATTGAAACCTAAGGTTAAGTGCATGGTTCCTTTGGATATTTTGCTTTAGCCTTTCCCCCAGCCTTGCTATGTGTTCCCATGATTAATATTTCAGACCACTGTTCTGCCCTGAACACCGCTCTAGATCATGACTTCACACTTTGGTGTGTTTGCAAACTGGGCTATGGAAATTCCAGGCTCGCTTCTGATAGCAGACGTGCTCCTAGCGTTGCCCCTTAACCACCAATCAGCTTTAATGTTCGCAGTCATTTCTGACTTGAATTGGCTGCACTGAATGACTGATGCCTCAACCACACTTGCTCATTCTGAACTCTCAGGTCGATCGTCTTCCCCCCTTCACATGCCTGCATGCCTGTTTGTGTGGTTGTGTGTATGTGTGGGGGCTGAGGCCGAGATCAGCTGCTGGTATTGACTTTACAGTATGGTATGAATTGGGTCATGATGGTTATTGCACTGTGTGTCTGTAAGAATTGGAACTGTGTTCGGGACTACCCTGTGGATTGTCCAACCCGGTGCTGGTATTTGTGTTTGAGTGTTGTGCTCTCTGACGTGCCATGACCTATGTCGTATTGCTTTTTTTTCTCTAAACCTTAGAGACGGAAATGTGTATCTGTGCGAATGTTCAAGATGAGTAAACAAACAAACCAAAAAAAAGTCATGTCTGGTATACCATATGTGAAATATCACCTTAGTGAACGGCAAAAAATAATGCATCACTGTCCTAAGTTGAGGTCCCAGTAATCAGTGTGCTTAGCGCTGAGGGAATACGTGTATTTTACAAAATACGTGGAATATCTGGTCAGTGTCAGAAATTGTCAAGCGCTCACTTTTGTCCTCTGGACTTGCGTTTTAGAAGCTTTTTGTTTTACCGTTTTGAAAGTTGTCTCTAACCTTGTACTCACTTGGCTATTTTATAAAAAAAAAAAAGATTTTTGATTTTATATATACTCAGAGGTGTCAGAAGGGTATACTAGGGTAAGATATACTCTTGTGGTGTCAGAAGGGTATGTACACATTAGACAGGTGGTTGTAATGTTATGGCTGATATGTGTATATTTTTACTCATGCGCCCCAGATGTGTTCTTTCAGCCAAAACATGCTTTTCATCTTTAGATAAGCACTAGAGCCATGACGCTTTAGACCAGTGTTGCTAAGAAACACTAGAAGTAGAATGATTTCCAAGAATTTTCATCAAAACTTCCATCAAACTGCATCAAGTCGTCTAACTGTCACAATGATGACCCTGTCAAAGTAGCTCAAATGTTTACGCTTGCCCAGTTTTCCTGTTTCCAGTGCATCAACTTCCAAAGCTGACTTACTGTTTAACATATCACACCCCTTGGATAGGTGTCAGTAGTTTTAATGTTGTGGCAGATGGATCTGTGAATTTGGGAGTTTGGGGGGTGTATTTAAAACATACCGTGGTATAATTAACGCATGTAAAAACATGCAAATGTAACCTTTATTTAAAGGATAACACATTATACCACAGCCTTATTTAAAGAACTGATGGTCAGAAAAAGCTAAACTGCTAAGAATCCCCCTGCTAGGGAATTTATATTATTTGAGACTTTGAGTTTCTGCTCTCAAGAAACCTGCCAGCTGAGAAATTAAATGAAAGTCATTTCTGAAAATTCACCGCTAGCAATGGGCAAGCACACCAGCCATATCGGGGACCGGCCACACCAGCCATATCTTTTTCATTTCTGGCCATATTCATTTACGTTGCCCAATGTTATTCAAATATCCAGTTTTTGCTCTCCTATTTACATTTCTGGGGCATTTTTGCCCTGGCCACATTAAATAGCTGTGTTTTTCTTCAGCAATTAAACACACCAGCTTATATGGCCAGTCAGGTCTTTAAAAAAAAAAAAAAACAAGCGGTCTGGGCCTTACAGTCTTCCTTTCTTTCTTGAACTGATTTACTGGATAATGGTCAAGGCAATGACATCATAAACACTACAAGTAGTTCTGGGCACCTTGAAGTTATTTTGAAGGCTGTAACATCACTTCTGCCTGGAGTGGCAGATAATGAGGAATGTGGAGAAAAGCAGCTCCTTTATTCTATGTTCATTGGGATCCAAAACATAAGCAAATTGCATATGTATCTGATGAGGTATCAACCAGTGGCGGCTGCTAGTCTTTCAAACTTGGGAAGCTCATTTTAGGCCTACATCTGTGAACGTCCATAGAGCTCCAGTGAAGCTGCGCTTCAGGATGGTTTAATGCGCTGTGCATTATGTATGATAAGAAATGTATGACAAGAATGTCGCGTTAAACAATCTACAATAAATACCTGATTCTGAAGGAGCGAGTCATGAAGCTGAACTCGATCTAAAAGCAATATAAATACGGCATATTTGAGCGTTTATTTTCTGACATACGGGGCTTCCCTTGTAGTCTTGGAGCAGCCGCCACTGGTATCAACACATTTCCTGTCTTGTATGCTGTGCTGTAGGAGGGATTATAGTGGAAAGGGAGTGGGTGCAATCCAGGCTGAAGGGTAATCTTTTCCTGGGTAATCACTTCAAGTCTACATCCAGAAGTGTGCTCCAAATTGGCCACAATGTAAAACTACACAAAAAATGGCCAACTAATGAGGCCAGGCCTTTTGCTATGTAATACATTGGGCTTTTTTCCATTCTGTTATTCCAATATTTACTTGGGTTTCAAACATATAGATTCATTATTTGTTTCGTTAATTTAGTTCAGTTCCCATCATTTAATTGATGTAAATGTACAGAATATTACAGGTTTAGAGAACCTTAATATAATGTGAAGGTTCCAGAGGGCCTTTACATTGTGACTGTTTTTTTTTTTTTTTTTTTTTTTTTTAACCTTTAAGAGGTTCTTCACTAACATCTCTCTCATCAGTCAAGGTTCTTTAGGGACACAAATGGGCTCTTCAATGGCATCGTTCATAGGAAACTCACTTTTCATGAGTGCAGGGTAACTGAATATAAAGCTGCCTTAATGTTGCAGCTGTGGCAAATCATTTTAACTGCAAAATTGTGTGCGCGCGCGTGCGCCTGTCTAATTCATAAACAATGTATACCTCACGCTACTCATATCAGTATGCAGTATAGTGTGTCAGTTACCATCATGTACTGTATGCTCTGACTAGACTTCACCAATATCAAGGGCTGAGCCAGTCAGACCAACTCCAACACTCACATTGATTTCTTAGCTCACGGACGACTTCTTTCCATGATGCAGGAGGCAGCAAAAGACATTTTCGGTAATGGGAACCAAAAAAAACCAACGCATTCTGGGATAACTGAATGGTTTAAAGCCAAACCCCAGTGACTACTGAATAACAGCATTGTATTGATCACACTGAAGTCCCAGATTAATTGCTTTCAGATTCACTGCCACGTTTACCACCTTTCACCAACAAAACTTGTATCATTTATTATCCTAAAGCTCCCACTTGTGAATGTGAAATTGTTCTCTGTATTTAACTCATTCACCCAAGTGAAGCAGTGGGCAGCCACTCCGAGGGTACCTCCGTGGTGTCACTGGCAATCTTGGGATTTGAACCCACTACCTTCTGATCACAGGGCCAACAGGTGTGTGGATGTGGACAGTCAGTAAAAGCGGTGTTTGAAAACTGGATAGATACAAGTAGCTGGTCAGCGTGGAAAACGCTGTAGAACCATATCAGCGGAGGAGCCTAAGCACAGTAAAGTGGCCATTTGTGGCACACATGAACAAACCATACCACACAGTGTGAGCAGTGTGAAATTCTTTCTCTGCATTTAACCATACCACACAGTGTGAGCAGTGTGAAATTCTTTCTCTGCATTTAACCATACCACACAGTGTGAGCAGTGTGAAATTCTTTCTCTGCATTCACCCAAGAGTGAAGCAGTGAGCAACCAGTGATGCAGCACCCAGGGAGCAGTTTGTGGGGACAGTACTTTGCTCAAGGGTACCTCAGTGCAGGGGCGTAGCGATTCCATCCCCCCCACAGTCTGCATGCAGACGTATTCTCAAAGGCACGCCAGTGATGGTGCACATCAGTGACAAGGGAACGAGGCACAGTCTGCTAAGTCCC
>JBBIGA010054764.1:0-12728 GCA_037576975.1 Alestes dentex
CACACACACACACACACACACACACACACACACACACACACACACACACACACACACACACACACACACAAGCATGTATGTGGACACAGCTCAAATCACGTCTGCCCCTCTTTGGGAGTCCAAGCGCGCTGTGTGCACGGTGAAGACCTTTGGTGCCTGTTTCCATTGGTAACACCTCTGCAACATGAGCCTACGCTGTAATGCAGTGGTCATGCATCAGTGACTAACCCATAGAAAACACCCAGAAACCCCCAACATACCCTCCTGCATACTTCCAAGTCAAAAGACCGCATTGTACTCAATTCTGAATATACGGTACTGTACATGTCAAAGTATCCAGTAACTGTCCTTCTAATGAGTGAGTTGAGCTACTTTGAGTTGCCATCATCACTACCGCAGGTGTTCAGTTAAGCATATGGAGATCTAATCTCTATAGAAAACCAGTGACCAATACAAAGGGATCTGGCCACACAAGTGCCTAAGTTCAACATTCCCAATGGCAAGAGCTGGTTAGAGGGGCTTAAAGCCCCTCAGAACTGGCCTGTATAGGGATGTTCTCTGGTGATGGCACTCCATCTAATACCTTTATCTCAAGCTGGAGTGATATTCGTGTTCCAGAACATCACCCAACATCAATGATGCTCTTGAAGCTGAATACAAACAAATCTTCATAGCCATGCCAAAACAAGTTTTTGCTTGCCTGTCATATTTGTTTACCATATTTTAAGTCTGTAAATTGCCAGATGTCATTCTTAAAGTTATCATTAAGCATTTTGATTATTAACATAACCTGACTGGCTGGGTTTGTAATTCGAGATGTGATGCTTTTGTTAGACTTTATCTCCACTACCATCTTCATTATCAGTATTAGGAGGTGGTGATAGTCAAGCTGTTGTAATCAATGGTGGTAATGGTATTGATTGGTGGTGATGATGGTCATAATGCATAATAATGGATAGTTATTGTAGTGAAGTTACAATCAAAACTACAAAAATCTGCCAATCCAGCTGCTTAAAGTCTGACTGGTTACAGCTGTTCTAAAGTGCTGAGTTGCCTTTTCAGTGAGTGAGTGAGTACAGTAATACAGTAATGGCTGTCATGATTAAACAGAGAAACTCAATTTTAAAGAATCATGTTTTTAAAGATGACCCTCTCAATTAAATTCATGTATTTGGTTTATTTCTTTTGTTGTGTTTTGTCGGGTTGGATTGTATTTTTTATTTTTTTTTCTACTGCCCATATTAAGATGCCACAAATAAGTCAATGTATTGTAACACTCCTTCTTTATAATGAATATTCAAAAAATTCCAAATTCTATGTTTATTAGAAACTGTGTGAGAGGTCATAAGGCGCTAGAGTATTGCAGTTTTCTTTAGTTTTGAATTGTCCTGTTACTTTCTGTGATGGTAAGAAACAGAGCTTAAGGGATATGCCCATTTATATACATTTTTGAGCTATTTATTAAAAAGTTCAAGGTTTCCCAGTAGGCGATGCAATGTTTCTTATTAGTTAGTGAAGTTCAATTTTATTTTATGATTAAATATCTATGACCTCCTTAAACAGTCTGGTTCATGATCACTTCCCAGTACTGGTTCTGCAGCGTAATCGTTCTGTCCTGTTTTCACTAGATTCAGTTGTTGGGGGTCTAGAGCACTGGGGAGCAAGGCTACCGTGCTCACCTGGCCTAATTTGTTCCTCACATATAGAACATCATTGCTAACATAGCCACGAACTTCTCGTCTGCTAGGCTCAGTTCTGGAGCTCCATAAGGTTCCATTTCAAAGCCTGCATTTTCTTGCATGACCATCTGTAAGCCCCAGAGACTACAGTGGACCTTAATATATACTTGATTTTGCAACTGATTGGGCCTTATGACTGTAGGACACTGTTTTTAACTGTGATCTACACTGGTCCATGTTTCTAAATGTCATATAATGTTAGAAACAACGTGAGCAAGTCTGTTAGCGAATGTCGGCTGAGAGCTTCCAGCAACCTTCGCATTTTCACTGTAATCTCACTTTAAAGGTCCAGTTCTTTTTGAAAAATAATTTGACTGCTTTGACAGTTGTGCCGCTCCCTCCACCACTACCAAATAGCATTTTTCCTCTTTTCTTTTCCCCCTTTTCTGGTCGTGTTTGTGTGTCTTTTTGACTCATAGCTCCATTGATGGTAGGTGCATGCTCATTTTCTGGCAAGTTCACAATCTGTAGTGACTGTGTGTTAATTTACCAGTGGTTTTAGCCTTTCTAGCTTGTCTTTGTTTGTTTTGTTTTTTTACTTTAGGACTCTCTGAAATTCATACTCATGTTTAACAGGCTCAAAATTCTTCACAAGGGGGTGCTGTTGCAAATGCAGTGTGTTCCATGCCGCACAAAAACAGCTTATAACTGGAGAAATGTTCACTTAATCAGAAGAACAAAACTTAAAGAAAAACCCATCATGTCTGGTGGTTAGGGAGTTGTCCCTTCAATAAGAAGGTTGTGCGTTTGAATCCCAGTACTGCTAGTGGTACCACTGAGGTACCCTTGACCAAGGTACCGTCCCCACACGCTACTCCCCGGGTACTGTGTTCCTGTCTACCCACTGCTTCACTTCATGAATGGGTTAAATACAGAGAAAGAATTTCTCACTGTTCACACTGTGGGCTGTGCTGTTGTTTGTGGTGAACTGTGGACTGAGATTGACGTGGTTGGATTTGGGACTGGAGTTGTTTTTCTCACACATACATAAGTGAAGAGTGAAAGTACTTGCTCTTTGTGGCTTGTCATGAATGTTGCCCTTTCTTTGCTCGTTCTGATAGGCTGACAGACAGCTGGAGCAGGATAACACAGCGTCCCACCACTGGGACCACCACGTTCAATCAAAGTGAGTTGTAGTTTGTTTTTGGATGTAACTGTAATGTTCTCTCACACTCTCATTTGCTCTCTCTTGCTCTTTCTGGCAGCATTTCTCAGCAGATGGGTGGTCCTTGATGCAGAGCCAGATGAAATGAATAAAGCTTCACAGTCTCTGACAGGACCCCCCTCCACCTCCCCCCACCCCTCCGGCCCCCTCCCCGCACCCTCCCCAGGCCTGTCCCAGGTAACACACGCACACAAACACTGTAAGCACAGTCACTCTGCTCACAGCTTTACACAACCCTTGATTTATTCAGATAGAAGCCGAAGACATTTTTAGTTTGATTATAAGCATAACCTTTCTATTATTTCTGCTAAAGCTATAACAGTTTTGTTCTACTGGTTGTCTTAGAGGTTACTATTATTTACAGGAATAGTAGGAGCAGCATGACTGCAACAAATAATGATTAATTGCTACACTGACAGCTAATTGCTGGTAAGATGTAAAGAGAGAGAGAGAGCGAGAGAGAGAGAACCCCCCTTTAGTTTTAATAGGAACCACATTTCATTGCTAAAGTAAATCCAAAATATTTTTATAGTGCAAAAATATCAGAGCCTGGAAAAAGTGCTTCTTAATGCTGTTCCACATCCAACTTTCTCAAGTCACTTGACAACATCTGTGGCCATCATTACAAGTCATTCAGTATTAGCTGAGAAACCGCAGTGTAGCATAACTCCATGCAGCCAACAAAAAAAAAAGCTGCTAAAAGTCATCCCTGACTCAAAGCTGAAGTTCTGATGCAGTGCGGAGGTGTTCCAAGCATAGAAGGGCACAAACACACCACAAGTAATCATGAGCTCATGATGTGTAAAGAGAAGTCAGTATGAATGGAATCCTAAGTTTCACAAATGTTGCTGTAAAATTCTTGATTTGAAATACTAAAAATGATTGAATGATTACTGAATATCATGACTAATCAAGTACTACAAATGGAACATAAGGTCTTATGTTGGTTTATAATCCGCATCAATGACTTGCTTAGTTGTTGCAGTCCTAATTATCCTGTTTAATGATCATTCATGGTAATATAGATGAGCAGTTGGTTTGCAAAATGAAATCGGTACCTTGTCTTTCACTTCCAGCCAAATTTCCCACCCACTCAAGCCCCCTCCGTGGTGTTCGCTACACCCCCTCCACCAATGAACCCCTCAGCCCAGCCCAGACAGGTAAGTCGCCTTGAGTAGGCCCCTTTTTCAGAACTGGTGGTCTGTCATGGTGCTATATTTTGTAGATAGTATTTATTTTTTTAATTCAGTCATGGAGAAATATTACAAAATGAACATGAGAGGAGCTGAATAAGGATGTAGATGAAACAAAGAAGGCTTTATTGTACGGAAAAGTGAGAAACTGAGAAAGTGGACGGTTGCCTGAATCCTCCTGGCTCCTTGGCTATGAAAGTGTGTGTGGGTCCGCGTGCGCGTATCAGCGTGTGTGCAACTTTATTCTTCTTGCCTTACGTGTGTGTGTGTGTGTGTGTGTGTGTGTGTGTGTGTGTGTGTGTGTGTGTGTGTGTGTGTAAATATATGCATGCATGTGTGTATGTAAATACAGTGGCGAGAAAAAGAATGAAACTTTTGGAAATTCATGGTTTTCTGCATTAATTTGTCATAAAATGTGATCTGATCGTCAGTTAAATATAGGGTATTGACAAACATGCCTAAAATAATAACAAAAGCAAATTCTGATTTTTCTTGTCTTTATTTTGGACAACCATAAACTTATAGTGCTAGTGGAAAACGTATGTGAACCCTTGGAATTCATAACCGGTTGACCCTCCTTCATGGTGTTTTACATACTGTAGACTCGTGAACACAGATGTTAGCAAGTTCCAGTGATGCCTTCAAATCATGCGCTGCCACTTGGGGTTGCTTCTTTAGTTTTTTTTGAGTCTTCATTGTACTCTTTGGGTCATTTTGACTTTGTGCCCACTTCTTGTTCCCAAAGTGTCTCCATTTGTAGATTGTTTGCTTAACTGTAGACTGGTGAATTTCTGAAGTCTTTGAAATCACTTTGCAACCCTTTCCAGGTTTATGCAAATCAACCATTCTTGATCATAGATCCTCTGAAAGGTCTTTTTGGCGAGGCATGACCCACGTAAACATATTCTTGTTGTGCAGAGCGAACTCCCAAGTTTTGAGTAGTTTCTATCAGCCAGAATATCTCTAGTTCAGACCTCCAAACTGATTTTCTTAACAAGACTCCATATATGCTAACACATGATTTCGATTAGCTTTTTTGAGGTCATTAACTCAAGGGTTCACATACTTTTTTTTTTTTTTTAGTACTATGAGGTTTTATGGTTGTTCTCAAAGACATGAAAGGCCATGATTTCCTTGTGTTATTATTTTAGGCACGTTATATTTGTCAGTACCCTTGATTTAGATGATCAGATCTCAAATTAATGCAGAAAACCAATAAATTCCAAAGGGTTCACATACTTCTTCTTGCCACTGTATATATATGCAGTGTGTTTGCGTGCTCGCATGCGCACATCTTTGGGTGTGTTACTTTTATTCTTCTTGCCTTGTGTGTGTGTAAATACATGCATGTATGTGTATATATGTATGTGTAAATGTATGCGTGTGTTTGTGCATCAGTAGGTGTGCTAGCTGTTTCTTCTTGCTTGCTGTGACTTTTGTCTCTTGGACACTGATGTGTGTCTGTCTGTGTCTGTCTCTCTGTCTGTGTCTGTCTGTCTGTCTGGCTTTCTTTTTCTAGTTTGGCCCCGCTGCTAGAGTTTTGCACCAACAGGTACTCTCACACAGAAACACACACATGGGGATGCATACGGATACATGTACCCAAAAGCTCTCGGTTTCTTTGCCTGCTGCCATTGTTAATGTGCTTGTGGTTAATATGCACTTTCTTTCCTCTCTTTCTCTCTATTACTGTATGCGTGGTGTATGTGTTTTGTGCTGCTGAAGGGAGGATTCAGGTCACTGCAGGTAACCCTTCCTTATTCCTTAACCAGGCATCCATAGAGTTTATGTATGCATTTCTCCACTTACCAGGACAGCCAGGACATAAAGAGTCACAGGTTCAAGGTTAATATTGCTAATACTAAAAGTCAATAGGGAGTTATGGCATTTGTGTGATGACTATTAATCCCTGAAGATCCTTTTTAAATTTCAGTATCACTAAGCCTTTTCACAGTTAGCCCCTTCGCGTGTTTTGACTTCATTGAATAAACACTCAGGATTCCCCAAGATGAAGGAATCCACAGTCGATCCCATAAGAAATAGCCACTCTGGGTTCCTGAGTGGCACGACCATTTCAGCACTGGCTTTAAAGAAGATTCAGTCTCTGGTGGTGTCCCAGCTATCCATGGCTGTGTGTTAAAGAGAACTTAATTATCTTCTTAATGAATTATATGGTTCTTTTATCCATCACTCAACATGATGGGAGCATCCTGGGGCATCTGTTAGCTGACATGGTAAAATTGGCAGTTGTAGTTCTCCAAGCTTGTTGAGCTGTCCAGGGATGCTGCATTATCAATAGTTCAGAAAAGATAAGGGCCTGCATGTGTCTTGGAGGAACCACGTTCTAACTTTCACCCTCCTAGCTTGGGAGCATCAGGCGATAAGGAGAGACCTACCTAGGACTCATTTGTCATCCTTAGATTGTGTTTGTAATGAAATTTTTAATGGAAAGAACAAAATAAGTATAGAGCAACTCCAACCCCTCTCAAAAACTCTCTCGTTTTTCTCTCAACAGCCGTACTATGCTAGTCGGCCTACCTTACCTGCAAACTCTGCCCGTGTCCAGCCTAGCTCCGCCCCCCGGCCCATCCCCCCACCACATGGGACACATCCCCCTCATGTGTTCCAGCCTGGGTCCCAGATGATGATGATCCCACAGCAGCCAATAAGCTTCCCCAACTCGCAGGGCCCTGCCTACTACATACACGGACAGGTAAGAACAAAGCTTCTGCATAGCATCACATCAGTGGTGAGAACTATAGATGACTGAACACCTTCTGCTGATCCCTTGTATGACAAATTGCTCTGTACTGTTTAAGGTGGAATGGAAGATTTGAGCAAGAAGCTGTCGAATAGGATGCCAAAAGTAGCCTCATAAGTTTGTAGATAAAGACAGCAAGCAATTTGTTTAGATGTTAAAAAAAAAATTAGTAGCATGTACCGAAATGGAAATTTCATCCAACTAAGATCTGTTGGGTGTCCAAATATTCCTGTATAGAAAAATGTATAGGTAGATGTATGTGTGGACATTTGTGCACAGACTTACTGGTGTCATACGCACATACACACACTTCCACATATGGGTTTTGCTGATGGGGGGCCCCCCCTTTCAAAATTGTGACAGTCAGCTGACTGTCTCGACCATTCTTGATTGTACCACACTGAAGCGTGTGTCCAGGTGGGGTGACCAGGCTTTTTGGAATGAGAGAGAATGGAATTAGATAGGGGTATTCCAAACGACGTCATATTCGTGTGCGTGTGTGATTCCTGCTGAGTAAGAGGCCTTCATTGAATCCTGTGTGTCTTTCTCCCTCAGTACCGTCCCTCATACGTAGCCCCTCAACAGTACCAGGTTGCCAGTTCTCCAGGATTTTACCCTGGAACCAGCCCAGCTGAGTACGGTATGTACAGCAAACTACAGCAATCTAACACTGGTGAACAATAAGACTATACGATATGGACAGAATACTAGTATTGCAATTTTTACTGCTACATATTGCAATTGTGGTTCCTTTCAGTATATTAAAGGGCCCATATCATCACTTTTCTGGAATTAGAGTCTTTAAGTCTGTGAATATTGTTTCAAAATTTACATTTACTTCCCATCCATACAGTCCATAAACAGAAACAATGCTGCAAAACAGTACATTTTTAAACAATAGTTTTTGTGATGTCTCATGTTTGCGTGTATCATCTTATTCAGCCTACTGCAGTGTAGTCCCACCCATTCATTCTGAAGTTCTAAGGAGCGTTAGAGCCCTGTGTTGTCTTTTGAATTAGCTGCAATAGAGGGCTACCAGTCAGAAAGACATTTAGATATATCAGTCTTGAAGGTATAGCAACAGAAACAACCTGTTTAATTCTAAGGGGTAGCCAAAGGATAAAAAATGGTCATGTGAGAATGAACTAAGATAAATTATGAAATACACTCTTGGTAAAACCTTAGGAAAAAAAATAGAAGACAAAAGCATCTTAGCGAAAATTCAATGGGTAAAGACTGACCAAAATAATTTCGTGGTCAACGATGTCAAACACTGTGATTGGTTAGAGGCTCATTTGCTTTTTGCAGCCTTCTTCGATAACCGTGTTGTAGAGACTAATATAGCAGGACTGCAGAGGCTAATATAGTGATAACTGTTAATAGTGAACATGCACATAAACACACTTCAGAGAAATGTGAAATCTCAGACTGTCTCTGATGTTCTAGTACTTTTCTCCATGTAGTCTGTGAGATATGTGGAATGGTTTGTATCCTGTCATTGTAAATTTGTGAGAATGGGTGCGCTTGTGTTCCTACTAGTGGCACTCTCTGACACTCATGCACCCTTTCACCTCTGTGTGTGTGAATGAACATTTTGTTTTTTCTATTCTCAGTTTGTTTCTTTAGTTTTGTAGCTAAATAACCAGAGCTTATACAGTGGAGAATAAAATTAGAGAACAATTCATAAATACTTGATTTATTTTGAAATATCGTTAATCTTCATTGCTCAAATTTTGATGGAATATCAGCTGTTAATGCCACTGCTGTACTGGCATGTTCAACAAAAACCTTTATTTTTTGAATAACACTGTGATAAAAATTAGAGAACCGTAACCACTGTAGAAAAGAAGAGATTGAAGCAATAATTTTTAGGGCTACAGGATTAGAAAGTTAATATGAAGTGTAGAGGCCCTTGTTTTGAATGATTTCAGCACATCTGCACCCACAGGACTAGTTTCTAACACTGCTCTGTTTTGATCTTGGTCCATTTCATGGTTTCAGTGTTTTTAGCCGCAACAAACTGCGTAACCCGTTTTGCAGTGTGACAGGGGGCCTTGTCTTGCATGAAAACTTTGGGCTGATTGGGAGACAATTGCAGTGAAGGAATAGCATGTTGCTGAAGGAGGTTCAGATAATATGTGCGTTAACTCTGCCATGTAGCTGTACAAGAGGCCCAACTATTACAGAAAACATCCCCCAAACCATGACACACTTTGGGTTCAGTCTTTTCCCAGTTCGCCGCCAAACATGATGTTTCCCATCAGACCCAAATAAATTGACATCTGATTCCGTTTCCGTTACCCCTGACTATCTCTCCGACACATATTTTAAACTAAGGCTGTTATACCTAACTAGCTTACATCGTTACAGCACTTTATCTCCTTGCCCTTTCATGCTGAAGTTAAAAGGACTATCGGCCCAGACAGCTTTTTGAATGAGGTTGAAGATTGAGCAGCCAATCCAATATGAGATCATTTACATGCATGTCTTACATGTCTTAAAGGCATGGTGCACAAAAAAGCAGCAAAAGGATGTTAGAATATTGTCATGGTACATAAAACCATGCATAGGTCATAAAGCAGGCAAAAATGTATTTAAAAAATGTGCAGTAGGGGTCTTTAATGAGGCCAGAAAACAAATTAATCTCATGTGGTGTCCCTGCCTTGCACCTGTTGACCCCGGGATAGGCTCTGGATACCCGCAACCCTAGTGTGGGTTACAGAAAACAAATTAATCTATTAAGAAGGAACAGAACTGCAAGTGTTACACACCTTTCACTGATGCCTTTCACCTTTAGTGCTTAATTTATCATCACTGGAAATTGTTACCATAGTAAAAGTCAGTGCAGGCCTAGATAGCAGCATGTCATACAATGTTCGTAACCACATAGGCAAGTCTATTAGAGAGCTCGACACTTTGCAGAAAGTGAGTGATTATTTAGGCATGCTTTTGGCTAATTTTCCATTCTTCTTGTGGGCTGAACAGTAAAGTTTACTGTAAGAGGACAAAATGCGTAAACTGTGGCTTTAAGGGAGATAAGTGCAAACACAGGCACAGATGCTTAACACATTCCTGTTGGTATTCAGTAGCGGGGCCAGTGAGTGCCGGGGTGTGATTAGCCGCCTCTTTTAGCAGCAAACTGTGAGATACAGTGTTTGCAGACATTGCGGATTGAAAATATCTTCATTGTGACCAGAAGTCAAATTACAGCTTCATTACATCACACACAGACAGTGTGTTCCATCATCGACCAGTGTTTAGCTGCCCACATAAGCCAGTGACTCTCAAACTGGAGGAGGGGTGGATTTCAGAAGTTCCATTGTTCAGTTTTAGTTTTGTTAGTTAAATCTGCTTTGGTCCTGTTTAAAACAGTGCTAGCCAAGTGAAAATGCTAGGTTACTATTGTTCAGATGTAATATATGTATGTGCAATTCCTGACTAACCTGGACCCACTTAATGAGTTGGTCCATTAAAAAAAATGCCTTTTCTCTTGTATGTAACACCCACTATCAGGTTCAAGTAGGTTTGTCATTTCAGCCATATACACAGTGATACAAAATTGAATACCTCAAGTGTAGGCAGGACAGGAATATACAAAAAAATGCCGAAGCAACACTATATTACAATACAACATTCAACAAAAGCAGTTACAGTCCTAGTTTGAATGAATACAGTATTGACTGTATTTATTAGATTAGCAAACAGTAGTATCAGCTGTATAGAGAATAAGTGGTACATTATAAATAATGGGTATTTATGGTGGCAATTGGGGTGTAATTCTTTTTCATGGCAGAGCAGTTCAGCATGTGTATATGCGGTATGTACATGTTTTATTTTCTAAGTGAAAATACACCTATCAAATACAGAAGCTCATACACCAGCACACACAAGAGAGCTTGCGGGCCATCACATTCCAAAAGCATTAATATGAAGTTGCCCGCTTTGCACCCTTCGTGGCCCATCTGATTATCCCACCTCTACCAAACTTTGCTTTTGGCATTTAAGTAGCAGTACCCAGATTAATCCATAAATCTGCCAGATAGTGAAGCTCAGTTCATCACTACAGATAATGTTTCCACTACTCCAAGGTGCAGGGCTTGTGTGTGATGGAAACAAATTTCTTGAAGCTCCAAGCTTACAGAAGCAGTTAGGAACTCTGCAGTGAATGATTTAACAGAATGGGCCATGTTTTAAAGATCTGCTGTATTGTGGCTGAACTCTGGCTGCTCCTTGATGTCTCCATTTCACTGTAGCATTTACAGTTGACTGGGGCAGAAACTTAATAAACTGACTCATGGCAAAGGTGCCATGAAGCCACATAAAGTCACTGCACACTTTCTGTATGAACCATTCTACTGCCAGTGTCTGTGGAGACACTTGATCTCAATAATTAAGACGGGTGTTCACATACTTTTGGCCAAATGGTAACACATGCTCTGCAAGGAACACATTTAAACATAGCATTTTCTGTAACTTTTAGTGCATAATGTGTTCCATGTGGGTGAGGAAAAAAAATCAGCAAAAGTTTTGTTTTTAGTATTTGGTAAAATGGGCAAGCTTTAGTGAGACAGGTCATTAAGATGCCTACAGTGTGAATGTGGGAGTACTAGTAACCATATGACTCAGCATCCCTCTCTCTCTTGCTATCTCTCTCTCTCACTGTTACTTCAGTCCATGTATTCCTATGTTGCTATAAAAGGGGCAGGATTGGGTTGCATATGTGATTGACCCTCACACTGAATTGCTGTGAGCCTCCTGGCCACAAGGGAGCACTGTGGGTTTTTAAAAAAAAAACACTATAAAAGTATAAATAAACAAACATGTAAATCTGACTTAGGGTCAGTTTTGGAGCTACTATTTAATGGATTCTCAGTCAAACAGGGGGTGACTTCTGTATAGTGGCTGGAATGATGAGTATGCAGTCACACCATGGAAACACACACACACACACACTCCTAACTTTCTTGTAGAGGTGGAGCCTGGTGTGGGAGCTATTTTTATCAAGTTACTAAGTGACACCACGCACACAAGCGCGCTGCCATCACAATCTTTCCTACGGATCAGGTCACTCGCTCCAAAATATGGCAGGCGGGCGATCATGCAAACACACATATGCACACCCACCCCCTCCCAGACGCTCGCCGCCCTACCCTGCACTCATACGGTCGCAACAACCCTCAGGACTAACTGACCTGTGTGTACTAAAAACAGAGAGCGAGAAGGAGGAAAGAAAGACATTAAGTGTATTATTGCAGATGACTTGGACAGGGAGAAAGAAAGAAAGAAGCAAAAGAGAGCAGTGTTAGGAAGAAGGGAGGGACGATGGGTAACCGAGCGTCCAGCAGAAGCCCAGAGGGTATGTGTTTGGGTTTTATTGCTCTCACTGTCTCTCTCTTTGTGTCTCTCTCTCTCTCTCTCTCTCTCGCTCTCTCTTGCAATCTCTGTCTCTCTCTGTATCTTTCTCTCTCTCTCCTCTCTCACGCGCTCTCTCTCTCGCTTTCTCTGTATTTACAGTAGTGGGACTCCAAGAACGTCCCGTTACTTACTTAAACACACTTACTTAATTTCACTCTCTCATTCTCTCTCTCTCACGCTCCCTCTCTTCCTCTCCCTCCCTCACTCGCCTGCTCTGTCTGGGATTTTGACTATATTTAGTCTTCAGCCTCCCTGGTCAACAATGCTGCCTCAGTAGATCCATTTGAGTGAGAGAGGGTGAGAATTTAAGCGGTTGGAACAAGGGAAATTCCACCAATTGTCCAATTTTCTCTATAATTAATTGGTTTAGACCAGGCATCTCAAACCTGTCCAGAAAGGGCCGCTGTGGGTGCAGGTTTTCGTTCCAACCAAGCAGGAGGCACACCTGATTCCAC
>JBBIGA010054815.1:0-12725 GCA_037576975.1 Alestes dentex
TCTCATGCAATGAGGCTCTCTTTTTTGCAGGATGAGTAAAATGGCTGACTCTTCAAAAATGTGTGCTTACATGACCAGTTTCTTCTGTGATTCCCTAGAAACGGGGTGGCACAACTTCCCCCCTGGCACAAATCACCCCCACTCTCACCTAGCTGTTTTTAATTAGCTGCCCATTTTGTCATTTGGATGTTTCTGTAATTCCTCTTCTCTTTCAGTTTGCTTTATGTGCTGGTTTATTTGTTCACAATTCTGAACTGTGTCTGTGATTGCTGTGTGCTAGGGTCAATAAAATGATGTTTAAAAATTATAATTAAAACTCTTATGATACAATGTGCAGTTTTCAAGCTTTAAATTGACCACATGCAAGAAAACATTTCCTCTAAAAAATAAGATTAGCAGATATTCTCCACGTTCATATATTACAGATTTACAGTAATCACATAGTAAGTATATTAATTTCGAAGTTTATGACTAATGGATGAATAATAATGGAGCAACCGTTTCCTTTAGCCTGTCAGTTTGCTAATTAGCATAGCTGTAGGCTAAGAAAATAAACCCGTCAGTCCCTCAGTTTAAACAAAACCCTGTTCCTACTTTATCAGTCGGTTCACTCGGTGGTCCCTGAGAGCAGCAGAAACGTCAAACACCACAGCACCGACAACCCAGTGGTTTTTGGAGATTTGGGCTTTAATCCAGAGCGGAGTTGTAATGAGGCGACTTTACAACGGTTTAGAGCACAGCTAAGCCAATCAGAACTGTCCGTTTAATAATCTGTTGTGCACTATATGGACAAACGTATGCGTATTGGGACCCCTTACCATTACAAAAACAGGGACTTTAATGACATTGCATTCAAATACATCTATTTTATTATGGAGTTGGTCCCCACTTTGTAGCTATAACAGCTTCCACTCTTCTTGGAAAACTTTCCACAAGATTCTGGAGTTTCTGTGGGAATTTGTGCCCATTCATTCTGTAGAGCATTTATGAGGTCAGACACTGATGTTGGACGAGAAGGTCTGGCTCACAATACACGTTCCAGTTCATCCCAAAGGTGTTGGATGGGGTTGAGGTCAGGGCTCTGTTCGGGCCAGTCAAGTTCCTCCACACCGAACTCATCCAACCATGTCTTTATGGAGCTTGCTTTGTGCACTGGGACACAGCCAGGTTCTTCCCCAACTGTGTCCACAAAGTTGCAAGTATGGCGTTGTCCAAAATGTCTTGGAATGCTGAAGCGTATTTATTTAAAATATACATTTATTTATTCACTTGTAATTGGTTTTTAGGTTACTAAAAACTATGTGTAACAGTAAAGCTTACAGAGCTGTTTCTGAATTTAAAAAAAAGTCTGATCTGTTTATGTGTGGCAGGCTCTTTCTTTCTCTGCACAGGGGTCTTTATCCATCAGAGCTGCACAGTATGGACGAAGCATCAGTATTGTGACTACACTGCTACATATTGCGATTGCTATGCCTTTCACTATAATAAAGAGCCCATTTTATGACTTTTCTGGAATTCAAAAGGCTTGAAGTCTATAAATATTGTTTCAAATGGTATGTTTACTCCCCCATCCAAATAATCCATTACTTGAAAATAAGCCAATTGAAAATAAGTTTTCGTATAAGGCTTTCATCATCAACATCATCATCATCATCATCATCATGTCTCAAAACCCACACATCATTCTGGCTAGGGGTTTAGCCTTGAAGAGTTGACAACACCTTTAATGGTTAAAGATATAAGGTAAAATGGTTAAAAACACTAAAACTTTTTTTGGATTACATAAAAACACCCAGTCACACACCTAGAACTGTGATTGGTCACCCTGTCAGAAGCATTGTGATTGGTTAGAGGCTTATTTGCATATTGCAACCTTTTGCGATATCAGTATTGCAGTTCGATATTGCAATGATTCGCTGACGGTATATTGTGCAGCCCTATCAGGCGTTTACTGATCTTGTGTGTCAACTTTGCAAATAGGCCATACTAATTTATTCTGCCGATCCAGTTCTAGAATATGGTGCTATAAGTCCCCCGGCGCTCAGATTCAGAAATAAGCCACGCAGTCAGCTGTCGCTAAAATCATGGGCGCAAATTACAAAAAAGGATAGACATGGACAATATAGAAACAAATATTATGTTTGTGTTCATGTAGGTAACACAAATAAAGCATTTCAGTAGTCACTAAAATGTGTTACACTACTTCCCTAAAAAAGGGATGGAAAAAGTAATTGCATTATGTCATTACCCAACTGCATGTAAGATTATACACTTATATTATAAAAGCCCTAAAAAATCCCAGACTTAAATAATCAGATGACTGAAAAGTTTTGGATAAGGGTGTGATTGCGAACAGAAATCTCTAACACAAGCAGTATTTATTCATTTATTTGTTAGCACTTTGGGATAAATCACCACAGTGGAGTACAGCCTTTCAACATCACTTGCTGTAACACGGGTTGGTTAATAGAGAGAAAAAGACTCAGCAGAATTTCTTGCAGTTCCATCACTCTTTCCAGCAGCACAAAGATCAGGAAGATCCTTCTCACTGAGACACAAGTGCATCAGAGAACAGTTTAAGGCTGAACATCTGTATCCAGTGTACTTCAACTGTCCCTGCAGGTGCTGTAGGAGAATCTGCTGAGTAGTAGAGGCAAATGAAGCCTCTGGTCCAGGTCTGTTACAGTGAAGACAATCTAGGTGGAAAAGAACATTTTTAGAAAACCTTCATGATAGAGCATCATATTACAGTATCAATTTTGCATTAAAAAAAAAAACTATTTCAGTTACTCATTCACTCACCTCAACGTATGGGTAGAAGCTGGTCTGGCCCAAACTTTCCCAGTACTGGCCAGTCTCAAAGCGTAATTTATACATGCCTGCAGTGAAAGCCCCTCTGGAGATTAAATCTGAACAGCGGCCATCCTTATCTGTGGTTCTGGAAGGGAATTCATATAGAAAATATGCTTCCACTGACTGGTTCATGGATTCATTAATTCATTCATTCATGTATGTTTGTTTGTGACTAAGGCTTACACAAATCCAGATACCACTTCCAATGAGTGAATTCAGCTAAGGTGCCACCACAGGTGTTCAATTAAGCCCACGTGGCTTGTGCAATCTCCACAGTAAAGTACTGTCGATATAATGGGACACTCTGGCGGCTCCACGTGTGAGATCAGGTCACCATGTCCAATGCCAAATGTAGCTAGAGGACTGTGGAGCAATGGAGCTGCTTTCTCTGAAGTGGTGGAGCTGTACTACCTTTGGGATGATCCATCAACAGGATCTAACCTCACAACTGTTCTTGTGACTACATACTAGAGCATTAACGACTTCAGATTTTTTTCAAGTCGACTTATTGGTCCTCAGAGTCGAAGTCGAGTCGACTAGTCGTGATGACGTCATCACACACGCAGTGGAGGAACACAGGTGTCCAACATTGAGCAACTTTTATTAAAGTTCTCAATACATTAACAGTCAACATGACAAATACAACAAAATAAAGGCTGATACCTTGAATTTTCTGGTAAATTTAAGTGTACAACAGAAAGTGGGAACAGTTTAATCCGCGGCGCCACTCGGCGTCCTCTGGACTGGACGACTCTCTGCGTTAGCCATATTAGCTAGCGTTAGCCATGTTAGCTAGCGTTAGCCATGTTAGCTAGCGGTGCCGTTTCAGATACGGTGCAGAACGCCGGTACTGTTACTGTACTTTAACACCAACTTGCAAATTGTGCAGGTCCCCGTGTTGTTTGTGTGTCTAGAGTGAAGGATTCCCACACATCTGAATTGTGTCTCTCATCTTGTTGTGGTTTTGTGTTCAGATTCCCCTCGCACCAACGGTACCGCACTTTTTATGAAGGAACTATAATAATTGGTCAAACCACGCGTGTCAGCGTCAGCCAATCAGTCGACTTATCTGTTAATGCCCTACTACATACAATCAAATCCTCACACCAATGTTTCAGTATTTACTGTAAAGTCTTCTTGGAAGATTTTAGCCTTTTTCTGAAACACACAAATGAATATGCCAGGGAATAGATCCAGTAGAAATATCGATATAAAATCAACAACAACTAATAAAGCACATACTCAATAGTTATGAGGTTCCAGAGGGCCATTTGAGGGTCCAGGCGGTGCAGGCTGAGAGCCATGCGGGCTCCAGGAACCCCATCTGCAGTATTTAGCACGTGGGTAGAGAGAGGACTTTCAGTCGTGGGTGTAGTCATACCCGAATCTGTTTAGTGGTAGATTTAGATATTAACTGTTCATTAAAACGAGGCAAACATTCAGTTTTAGTAGTCAGTCCTGTAGTTATATTTACTTTAATCTCAGCACAAAACAAATCAAGACTGGCAGTCACGGCAGTTTCAGTTATCTGTTCATCATCATTTTCATGTTTTACATTTTATGCTTCACAAAATATTTGAGGAATAGTGCTGTTCAATGTGCTGAACCTTTTAGATTTAGAATTAGGGTTAAGGAGAAGAATCCCCGGATGTATCTGTGTTCTCCACATGTAGCCTTATGTTCCCGGTATATCTGTGTGACTCTGTGCTCTTAAAGATAAAAAGAATATAACGTTTCTGGAACTGTGAGTTTCTATTATGAATCACCAGTATAGCACTGATTAGGGTCCTCTGACTCAAGTTAGCCACCCTGTCTTGTAAACAACTTTTAAAAAGTAACAACTTCAACAAATTAAGCTCTTAAATGTTTGTAAAATCATGCTCATAATATATTGTGATATTGCTAAAAATCTCACTGCTTTAGTCATTTAGGAACTTTGCATTGTTGTGGGAAGTTTCATTTTACACAGATATAAATGTTATTAATAATGGTAACAAGAGTAATGAGTAGTTTTCAATGTGATTAAGTAAAAAGCAGTAGTTTTACACATGACATGTCTTCTCCCGCGTCTTTCTCTTTAATACCTGACCTGTGAGTAAACTAAACTATGAACGAAATTAAGGTCAAAAGGAAAATGAAATACCTTTTCTGTGTGGATATGTGCTCAGATGTTGGCTGCTTGTCCACTCACAGTGAAATGACGGCGATTCTGACTGAATTGTCACAGCATGGCCAAGTGATGAGTTAATCAATAACATCATCCTTCAGCTTAATGTTTAAACTAAAAGAGTTGGTTCCACATTTCACTACAAATTATCAACAATGAAGAGCTTTCTGAAGATTTTCAGTTTAAAAAAAAATCATTGTTAACAGCACAAAAACTCAAACTGTTCCTGAGCAAAATGTCTTTCTGAACACAGTGATAAATGTGCTAGTCCTGCATGATGCTCACCAAACATCACATGGTGAGCCTTCAGTATGATGGGATTAGAGATAAAGACAAAAGATTCTTGCAGAACACAACAGAAAATGTTACTTGTGTAGAGAACACATTTGCATGTTGAGGCCTTCTGTGACATAAAACTTGCAAAAGCCCTGAAAACTGATAACAAATAACATGTGAATTCTAAGACATTATATAACATGTAGGCATAGAGTTGATGTCGGTTTTACCCTTTCTACACATACATAAGGTCAACATGTAATACAAGTGAAGATTATTTTATTTTTCATGATAGTTCACATTTAGATTTGATATATACAAGCACAAAAAGTAGAAAAACAAACCCTATAAGAATGAAAGCAACAATGACAATACAGACGGACGTTATTCTGAACTACACTGGGAATTCAAGTTATAATGAGAAATTGTACAAAGACAAAAAGACAATAGAGAAATTTCCACACTCTGTGTTTTAAAAAACTAAAAGAGGGGTTGGGAGCAAGTTTCTCTCATGCAATATCTTCATGAACGCTGGAACTAACAATCGCTTCATACATTGATGAACTTAAGCAGTATTCTCTAATCCTGATCCTGGAGGTCCACTGCCTCTTATATTTAAGTGCCTTATCTAAATGAATAATTGCACTGAAATTAACAGTGAAAACACTAAAATGAGCAGGGCAGTACGCCTCCAAGACCAGAGTTGGGAACCACTGTAACAAAGGGTTTGTTTATATTTTAGAGTTGTAAAAATGCAGTGACATTATGATATCATGATGTCGAAATGCAACACTGTGCACCATGTAGATGTGACAATTCTATTCATTTTACCTTGAACACCAGTTAACAACACACTGCACATTCGTACACACTCTCCATCAACCCTTCAGTTGTCACTCAAACTTTTCAAATGTTTAATGTAAGTTAATATAGAAAGATGTTATTGTCATGGAATTTTGACTCAATGTAAAGGGCAGCTGGCCAATTCAAATAATGTCAAAAAGTAAATAAAATAAGGTTTTGTTCCAATAGTGACAACTTGAAAGCTGCGAGAATAGATGTGGCTATACAGTACATACATAAATATGGCTTTAACTATTCTGCTCTAGTCAGTTGTTTCTCCTGTCTAACACTGGTAACAGCTGTTGATTTAATAGATCCATCTGCTTATAAGGCTGAACTGTGTTGTCTCAGTGACCACATGATTTAATTGGCTTATCACTGTTACTGAGGTGATAAAAGCTTGGTCATAAAACTATATGCAGAAACTATATGAAAATTCCATTAATATGCTAATGTTTGTGTTGTTCTGTTTAGACAGCTGTTCCACAGCTTACACACTCATGGTTTGTGATGATCTCTGATCTCTGATTCCAAATAGAAGAGATCACATTGTTCTATCTTTTGATAACACTGTCTCCATGGCTTTATGGGCTACTTGAGAGGATTGCAGAAAGGATTAAAGCTTGACTTTGCTGTGTAATTGAAAGTCCAACTCAGCTTACAAAGAACGGTTCATGCCAGGTCAAATGTGACTGGTGGACAGAAAGAACAGGCAGAAGTTGGTTTAATGTGTGGGTGCATGGCTAAAATTCTAAATTCTAATTTATACTCGCGATGAAAAGCCTTTTGACTTTCTTTTCTATCCCCTGGCAGGTTGACAATTCTTCCATGGTGTTAAAGCTGAAGCTACAATGCACACACATCCCTTCAGTGTGTCTCCAGTCCCACCTCTTCAGGCATCTGTTCACAAAAAACACCAAGATAAACTTGCGCCTTAAATGCGTATCATGCCTCAAGTTTCTATATATTAGATGTATCCAGTATTTTAGATACTGAAATAGTTTTTGGTTTACTATTAATTAGTCAGGTTTATCCAGGTTTTACATGTTTTCTCATTTAAAGTCATGTGGATGTATTGCAATTGTCTTTTGTGCTGAGATGTCTATGGCAACTGGAATGCAGTATGAGGAGCAATTTCACTTGATTTCCTGCCTGCTGGTTCATGTTGATGTAATCAGAACATATAAGATGTTTAACGCAGTCATCTGACAGGAATATTATGGGGGGGGGATTTTAAAATGAGATCATATCATGAATTAATATGATGGATCAGCATGATAATATGACTGGGAACATTTGGTTCTGGAAGTATTACATGTAGTACTGTATGGAGCACATTTGAGCCAAGTCCAGTTATTTTAAGTTAGGTGTTCAGTGCTCAGAGTGTGCCTGGAAAAGATCCCGTATGACAGTGCCAAGATGAGCTCTACAATTAGGGTCCAGGCTTAAATGCCAGCTCTGCCAATTAGAGCCCAAACTGAACTGACCATTGGGTAGGCAGAGGCTGGATCTCGCTGCAAGGTGGAAAAACCTATCTATTTATGCCCTTTCTCTGTAGACTTTCACACACTGGGCAGAAGCATGGTCAGCGCAAAGACGCCTGAGGAGAGAGTGAAGTGTCTGAAGTGAATGGAATTTATTTTCCTTGTTTTTGTGCATGTGTTTTCACTGATATTCCTTGAAAGGAGACTGAGAAAGCGCCAGCAGCAATTACAGTGCAGAGTGGAGATAATGATGAAATAGGCTATTCTTGTTACACATGCCTTCCGAAACTGGCACGCTCTACGGTAGCACAAAAAAAACCACTTCTGAAAACTCTTCTAGCATATGTTCAGTAAATTCTAAACAAAAAGATGGAACATGCAAAAAATAAAAGGATAGGAAAAGAGGATAGTAGCTGTTTATTTAATTGAACCTAGACTCTTCATGAGTGCCGCATTTGTACATGTTCGTGTAACACAGATGACTCATAGTCTACTACTACTCAACACTGACGTTTTTTAATATATCATGCCCATTGTGTATCTTTGTCCCTTTCTCATTTGATCTTTTTTGCAAATACGATGATTAACATATGTGACTGTTAACAATATGGAGAAATGGTCAAGTAAAGATTTAAATTCAAGTAAAGATTTTATTTCATGGCCAAACTGCTTTCTTCTTACCTGACTTCAGCTCTTAAATATAATAAAAGTCTGACTCATGATGTTTCATCTGCAGGAAGAAAAAAAAACCAGACATACGAAAAGTAAGAAACTTCAGTACTCATGTACCCACAGTCAAGTGCAATTTGCCATAGCCTCAAAAAGCATTTCAATTATCCCATTTTCAGCAATGTGGCTGCGTTTAGGCAGAAGTGTTCGCCCAGTCTGCTGTATAAACCAGACACAGGAATGCATGAAAAGCAATAGGCATTTTGATTACTGTCTTTTACCTTAAAAAGTGTGGGTATTTTATCTAATGTAGGGATGTTTGATCATTCTGGTCCTTACTTACACTGAACAAAGTGTGTTGGACTGCAACACTACACAGTGCATGAAGAAACAAAAACTATTAATTAATCATCAAATATGAAAAGTTCTGGAGAGCCACTGAGCTAGGCTTCTGTTCACAAGAGTAACACACTGAATGTAGACAGATAAAGGTGTGTTAGTGCAGTTGCTGGGTGTGTTTACCTGTCTCTCTTCATCTCTGGTTCTTCTGGGCTCAAGGCTCTGTCTCTCTTGGAACACTCTAGTGGACCTGAGGGGACTGCAAGAGGAATCCTCCACCCTGCTCATCGAGCTACAAAGTGGAGAGAGGTCCAGGCCACCTTCTGACACACACACACACACACACACACACACACACACACACACACACACACACACACACACACACACACACACACACAAGGCCTTTATATGGTCAATGTCACAAATTTGCAGAAATTTAAATAGTAATAGTGCAGATTCCTGAATGTTCTAAAACTTAAATCCCAGATTCTCAGCGTGGTCTCAGACTTTGAATCTCTACTTTATATGCCACAACATTAAAACAGCTGACAGGTGAAGTGAATAACAAGTGACTAATATCTTGGTACCATGGCTCCTGTCAAGCAGGTTAGTGTTCTGCTGGGAAGCTTTGGATCCTGGCACTCATACTGATGTTTGACACATAACACCAACCTAAACATTGTTGCAGACCAAGTACACCCCTTCATGGCAACAGTATTCCCTCGTGGCATGGTGTACTTTTATACTGAACCACAAAAATGTCAGTGTCAGGAATTTGTACTGAAATGATATTTTAATAATCATATTTAGTATACTGGCTTGAGGCCAGACTCTGCAGTGGGGGAGGCCTCTAAGAGCAAGATTGGATATCCCTGTAGTACACAGATGTCATCTGTCATGTAGATGTAGTGCTTCTCTCCACTGATATACTGTCCCTCAGTGTCCAGTCAAACCGCTATAAACTCATGTCCAGTCGAACAGTGCCATGTGGAAATATTAGTAATGTGCAGTACCAGATGCTCCTCTGTTGTGCGTGTCCATGTGCTCCAGGCTGTTCAGCAGCTCATCGATCTGATTCTTTATCACCTTCAGCTCCTTCTTAATACACTGCAGCTCCTCCATCCTCACTGCACACAGAGAGAAGAGTGCACTGGAGTTTCTCTCATCACATCCCCAGCCCCTTCCATATTACAACATCTTCAGTGATGGAAACAGCAGGGAACCTGGCCTTTCTTCCACAGCCTGATAATGCCTCACACACACACCCTTCCACCTCTCACACAGTAAAATCCCACTGTAGCTACCAAAAAGCTGTTTTGACCTCACAGCTATAAACTAATTTCCCTCTGATCCGTGGCACTTAAAACTGTTAGGGCTTGGCATAAAGCTGTTTAAACCTTTCTTATGGGCAATGCACTATTAATTTAGTATAAGTGTATGATTTGATAACTGGGGGAGTAGAGCTTGTGGAGGAGAGAGGTTTTAATGAAGGAACCATCTGGAGCCTGACAGCAGAGAAACATGAACAGACACACACACACACACACACACACACACACACATTCACATGCACACTTTGGGCAATTTATGAACATGTGTACAAAAAAGTAATAGAGAGAGAGTGTGTGAGAGACAGACAGTGACAGAAAGAGAGAGAGAGAGAGAGAGAGAGTGAAAGAGAGAGAGAGAGAGAGAAAGAGAAGAACAGAAAGAGAGGCAGACTGAGAGACTGAGGAACAGAGACAGATAGAGAGAGAAAGAGACAGACAGAAAGAAACAGAGAGACAGATAGATATAGAGGAATAGGGAGAGAGGGAAACAGACAAATTGAGAGACAGACAGGGAGAAAAACTCAGAAAAGAGAGAGAGAGTGGCAGAAACATGAGCAGAATTTGGGTTTTACAGTAGGTTTTAAAACATTTATTGCAAATCTTTTAGACACATGAAAAATAGGCTAGTGCTTTGAGTGTGCTTGATTCAAATGTGTCAATTCAGATAATGTATATTTTTTTAATTAACTGCCAAAGGAATACAAATGATGTGTTGGTATAGTGGATGCTATTTACATAGAAATGATGTGTATGTTTGAATCAAATCTTTTCAATGTAGCACTTTTCTTCAGTGTGGAGATCACAGTGTGGTGCGGTTGAAACTCTTACAGGGAACAGCTCTAGAACTGGAGCAGCTGAACCTGGACCTGCTTCTGCTCATCCTCTTGCTGCACTGGAGGAGGGAGGAGGAGGATGAAGAACATGGTCGTTTTCGTGGGCTGGTGCCTTTTGGGGTCACTGGGCCTGAGTCCGGAGTGTGGTAGTCTGAATCCCTGTGGAGGAAGAAAACACGTTAATCACAACAGGGTGTGCAGCTTCTCTGTCTCACCTCTCATGCTTTCATTGAAATTACCATGAGAGTGGAATCAAAACAAGCATTCAAAAATCTTGCTGTAGTCTGTTGTCTGTAGTATCAGTCATGAGTTTGCCTTTGTTATCTCCCACCTCACGCCCCACTATCATATCCATAAGTCAGAAACACTGCAGCTGATCAAAGCTCTGCTAATTAGGCTAGCCAGACATAGCCTTACTAGCATTATGCAGGAGCACCCTGCTGCTCACAACGGGCTTCTGACTGCTTAAACTGTCACAACTTCTTTACAAATCTGGAAAAGAGCTGCTTCCAAAAACTCTGGCACCATTCTGGGAGCTTCGAGAACTTCAGTTTAAAGGGCTGGAGTTGTCTGTGAAGTGTGAGATTTGATCCTAATGTACTGTGTGGCTGGAAACTGTGTCCTGGTCAGCGAGGGCAATAGGTCTCTGCTGTAGAATATCATACATACATTTTAACTGTCTGAATAAAATCCTGTACCTCAATTTGTGTAGTTTTTAATGTATAAATTACTAATTTAATTTATTTGGAAACACCAGCTGTCATTGTTTGAAAACTTCACTTTAAATGGACCAGTTGAACTGGTTCAAATGTAGCTCTTTTTCATTAAGTTCTGAATATTTTTGCCTTTTTCATCTCAGTTATCTGCACTACAAATGACATTTGTGGTTAGTAGTTTGCCTTTAACAGAGACTTTCGCTTTATTAAAGTACCATTTGGGTTTTTTTGTTTGTTTGTTTGTTTGTTGTTTTGTTGTTTTTTGTTTTTTTTTTTTTGTAATTGAAGCAGGAATCTGAAGCAGAGTTTTGCAGGGCCCTCTGAGTACAGACTCTCTTCTCTGACATTGTAAGGAGGTTTTTGGTAAAGAAGTGAAAGTCTTTATCTTTGGTCCATTGGTCCATTCCATATGTAATATGGCAGGAATTCTAGCAGATGTACTAAAAGTAAACTTGCACTTTTTGTAAAAAACGTTTACTGAAACGTTTCAAGGTAAAAAGAAACATTTTAAGTGTGCCCCCCCCCTCCACTCTTCTCTCCTCTTCTTCCATTTAATTTAATTTCTTAGTAAAATGATGGTCTGAAAGCCTCATGTTCAGGTTAGAGCCTCTACAATTACATGAGAATGTTGTTTACTCATTTTTTTAAAAATCAACAAAAATGGAGCATATTGATGAGAGGTCAGTGGTTAGCATGGGCTTCACCGCCACTCAATCTGAAGGGGACGTCTCCCCTTCACATTTAATAATTATTCGTTTGGACCCCCCCACATTTAACATAAAATATTAGTTCACACAGCGCTCTTGAATCTTGAACGAAAGAATCCATTCCACTTAATCGATAGGAGAATACACATACCACTGGAAACCCCCTAAAAGGACCGAGACGCAGCAACCCATCCATCCACCCACCCAAAAGACTTGCCCTCAACGACAGGAGACTTGATTCGGACTTGGGTGTTGTGACTCGTGAGTCATAACTTGTAAACGATGTTCATTTCATTTATTTATTTATATCTCGCACTCTTTCCAATGACCCCTCATTAGCCGTACTCTGGAGCTATAAGCCGAAAACCGTTCACCTCGGACAAAAGTAATGGGACACCGAGGCGAGGTGAACGGTTTTCGGCTAAAGCTCCGGATCGCCGGGGGGCTATTATGTTAAACGAGGGGTCGTTGGAAAGATGTCACCGAGCCCTATCTAACTGTGAA
>JBBIGA010054826.1:0-12724 GCA_037576975.1 Alestes dentex
TCAAGTCTCAAGTCTCTGTTTGTGTGACTTAAGTGCGACTCGAGTCCGAGTCTCAGACTCGAGTCCCCATCTCTGATACATACCACATCATCCTGGGGACAAATGCAAGGACATAATCACATTAGACTGGACACATATACCTGCTCATATAAATAAAACTAAATAACACTCACAGTGACACAGACAGATCAGGAGAGCCTGATTCCTTTCTATTTATTTTAATTTGCACATGGAGATGTGAAAGGTTTAATCTTTGTCTCCCTGCCATTGTTAAGCTGTTTATACCTCATATTACACCCTGTAACTTTTCAGGACCAGGATCTAAAATACGGGTCCCAGATCCTTAAGAAGCTGAAATAGTTTTAATGGTGTAGTGGAGGCTTCTTTGTTGTTAAATGTTAAACAGTTTGGATCCATCGAGAGACCGAAGAAGTCTAAAAAGAAATGTGCGTTGTTAGAATACACTTATGAGCTCTGTGCAGTTGTATGTGTACAAATGTGTACGCTGAAAAGAAATATGAAATTTCCCCCTGATAGACAGAATACAAGCGTTAGGGCCAAGATCTTCTCTAGCTGTGCCCAGAAATCCTGGGTTTCAATGCAGCTCCATATGCAATGTATGAGATTCCTTTGAGAGCTCTTACAAAGACTGAAAACGGCTGGGCTCTTTTTGTGCCTGGCCACAGGCGTTCTATGTAGTTTATGCAGAACTGCATCTCCCAAGCAGAGTGGTTATAGTCCTGGTTTCGATGGTCTTGAGTGGCGCTTTTATTGTAGTTAGGCTTAAAGGTAGGCCTTAGAATTTCTTTCCCTGTTTAGATGTTTACTGCGAGGGCTATAATCCACTGGATGCGGTCGTGGAAGAAAACAATGAATTTCCTCTCTGCAAAAAAATCGAGTTCACTCTTATGAGTCCTGCGGGTCTCATGTTGTTTCCTTAATTGGACCTTCTGCTTAAGCCTGAATGTTGGAACTACATGCAGTGCAAGATCTATGGAAAAAGGCGCTGGGGTTCCTATGTGGTTGAACCAGATAAGCATACCTTTGAATTAAAGTTGTCATTCCCACACTTTACACGATGCAGAGATAAAACGACAAAAACTCCTGTCTAATTACTTGCAGGAGATACAAAAAAAGCATAGAATGGCTCACCTTGTCCTCATCAAGCAGTAACACCGAAGAGCCTAGTTTTTCTGAAGGGCTTAGACTGTTTCTGTTCTCGGAAAACGTGTTTTCTTTCGCGCTGCTCGTCTACCGCATGTTTGTTGCATGGAGAATAGACTTTGCGCCATCTTTCATTTAGCTGTAGGCAACAATGGTCAGTGGTAGACTGCAGTAATGTCATTTAGCCTTGAATGTTTATGTGGGCTTGTAGGGCTTGCATGATGTGCAATTCGTAAAAGCATTCATGAGATATGTTGGTAACAAAAAAATGCAGTTTCACAATTTAGTGATGAAGAACATCAACACCCCTGTTCAGAGCCTGATGGATTCTAAGATGTTTGTATTATTAGGCTGAAGTGGGACACATCTGACTTGGCATAAAGGGGTAATTTGTCATTAGGGAAATTACCCACTACCCACTAATCAAGCCCCACTAAACCCACTGCTTCTGTAGTGGCATTCGGCAAAAAAAAACAAAGCGAAAGAAAACTTTGCACGAGTGCCTGTCATGTGTGTCCAGTGACTACATGGCTTAATACAGGAGGGTGTTCATGCATCATTTTGTACTGGTGGCATTTTAGAGAGGCACCGCATGCATGGGGGATAATTCAAAAGACAGATTTCCTAAACAAGTTGACCTTTAGTGATGTGCTGTAAATGTGGCTCTTGTATTGATTCTTTCCTGAAAGTATGGGTCATTTGTGCGGGTTTACCAAAGCTTTTCTGCCCTGCATTTCCTTTTTTGAACAGAAATATGTCACTGGGGTGGTACCCTCAAGGAAAAATTGTACATTATTACAATGCTGTTTTTCTCTATTGCTGTTAACTGAGGGGATGCAGCTGTTCGTTGTTAGGGCAAAAGGGAAAAAAAAAACATTCTTCAGTGCTTCTACGGCATTTATTAGCAGGAGCTTACTGCAAACAGAGGATGCTGACAATGTGTGAAGGTGCAGTAAAAAGAAAATCAAACAAATACATTAATTGTGATCTGATTGTTCTCCTTACTAGGTGGATGGGCATGAATAAAGTACACATTCCAAATGTGAAAGTGGCTTGCATCTAAAATGTTAGATTGTGTCACACTGAGGCAAAAAATAGGATTTGTGACACCAGCCTGATAATGAGAAAGTAGCCTTAGTTCTGGCGCTGGCTGTGGATGTGTGAATGTAATCTTTTCAAACCAGATCTCGGCCTCTTCGGCATTGGTTTATCACTGCGATTCATTTTTCGTTTCTCCACTTAGCTGCTAAAGTACCGCTCTTGACCTTTTTCACCTTCTTGCCCGCATCATGAACATATAAGAAATGACCAAATAATGTCGGTGATGAAAGCTTGTGCTGGTAATTCGTTGTTGTTGGTGTTGTTCATGACACAGACATTGCTGATGAGCATGCTTGTACATGAGTCGTCCCAAAGAGTTTTCAAAGATGCAGAAGACATGTGTGACTTATGAAAAGAAATATCAACATTGACCCAAAAAGCCTGGAGAAATAAGGCTTGTACTGGGAACATATTCACATCAACATGTTGAGAATACTCTTCTGAATGCACTACATACTGCACATATGTTGAGCCATGAGAAACAAACATCTCTCATCTGATTGGCTCACATTGTTCATTAGGATTAGCGGTTTTTATTATCTAGGGTTGGGGGTTGGCTCTCATTTTCTTTTCAGTCCAATACAAAGTTATTCCAAGGATCGTTGTCATGTCGGGTCGGGGAAGGAGGGCACAAATGCAGGAGTTAGCAAAACTCAAATGGACTTTAATGAGAAACAAACAGGAAAACAGTCACTAGAGCGCGCAGAGCTTGACAGAACAAATCACATGAAGACTCTTCCGCTTTGAGTCACACAGAAGGGACCCATTCAGCACAGCATGGATCCTCCGTCTCGCTGACGCCGTCCCAGTACAAGGTTTGCTCCAGCACAGGAGCCACGAGGAGAACAGGAGTAAGAGACTTCCTCCAGGCAGAGCCTCTACGGGTGGATCCAGCCTACGGGTGCTTCAGCCTCGCTGGTTACTCTAGGAAACAGGACACACACACACACACACACACACACACACACACACAGCCAAGTCAAACCTCTAGCAGACTGTTATGGATTGATTTCTACAGATGAGAAGCCTGCTCTATGGCGCTCGCATGCAGTACATGGCCGGAAACACAAGAGAGTGCCAGTATCATGTTGGTGACTGCACGCTGGCTTCTGGACCGGTCGGGACCTTTAAAAGAAGATTCTGGACCGGCCGGGACCTTTCAAAGAAGAACAAGAACACATGGACCAATCATGTGAGACAAACACTTATCCTCAGACGAGCACTGATCACAGAGACCTGGAAACAGAGGGGTAACAGATCAGGTAATCATGAGCTGACACACGAGGACTGACAGGAGGCAGGTCCAGCAATGCATATACCTCACATGCCGGAACAGACCATGACGTAGAGGGGGGGCGACGCGACAGGGAATCCCCGGGTCAGAACTCCGGTGAGTTTGACTGCTGGGGGCGTAGCAGAGGGGGCTCGGATGTGAGAATAGTATCCAGTACAGATATAGATACTGATATATCTATGAACATAAAAATGGGAATTCTTCATGATATCCACAGTAAAAGCCGATACATTTGACAAAATTCTGTTCATTCGTCCATGGCAGAGAATTCCCTTATTTGCATAAATCATCTTTCGCCTTTCAGGTTTCAAATAAGAATGGGTGTTTACTGCTGAAACACATTTTTATGCAGATCAGTTCTCAGAAAGACCCACCGGAATCTGAAGTCTCCATATTTCAGTATTGATCCGCTCATCCCTGATGTACGGACTGATTGTTCATTTTTTTAACCGACTGGATCATTGTGTGTTGATGAATTATGTATGCCCAGAAGGAAGAGAGCAATTTTAGAGTGCAAATACCTGCAGGTCTGATTATATCCTCTATTTGTCAGCTGTCATTATAGTTACTCCAGCTGGGGTTCCTGATTCCCAGTAGGAACTCTGTGTAATTTGTAGTCTGGTGCTGCTGCATTGTGCTATCGCCCGGTCTTACGAAAACTGTTGCCTGGGTGTTTGGAGCTCTCACTGTCGTGAATTAAAAGACGGAATGAGAGTGCAGCAGCAACACTTGTCGATCCTTCGGGCTGCAAACAACATCCTTGTTGTGAGCTTTAAGAGAGATTGTCTTGGGAGAGGCGGACCCACTTGATCAGAGAAAGTAATTGCACTCAGCAGCTTAAAGCTTACACCAGACGGCCCACCTCTCATTTTCTCATTCCTCGGTTTCAAATATCATTGACATCTGGCAAAGCACCACTGAGACCTGCAGCTTCATGGGCTTCTACCTTCTGTATCTTCTAACATAAATGCCCCCCTCCTTCGCCACTAGAATGATATCACTGAAATTCATTGTACATGGGGAAATGGAGATTAATGGAACTGTCTCCATGCTGTCCAGTCAGGGATGCAAGAGGACGAGAAGGTCAGAAACAATGTAATGGAAAGGCATAGATGCAGATCTCAGTGGACTGACAGCAGAGCGGGGTCCTCATGCAAAGCCTTCATCTGTTATCTCCTCACCACCTTCAGCAGCATGGGGTGGATATCACGAGGTTAATGGCGCTGTTGACTGTGCAGGAAAAGGATGGACGTATACAAAGCATGATTGGCACCTATGACTAAATTATGGAAATGTAAGGTCATTCCTCTTTGTTGGAAAGCGAGTACGAGTGAAATGAAATGTCTCTCAAACCCATCCTTGCTGGATAATGGGTGTTTGTGTAAGGGTCTCCATCACAACACAACAGAAGGATGGGTGGCGGCATTCCTCTATACTAAGTGGCATACATCAGAAAGACGGTGCGTCGTATGTTGAGCGTATAGCATTTCCCAGAAACCAGGATTTGTTTTTCTCAAACCAGAGAGCTGAGCCACATATAAAAGCCAGTCTGAGCTACACATTTGTGTGTTTATACAGCTCCTCATTAAAAGTGGCCTCAAGGCAAGACAGTTTTTTCAGGGTTTTGAGTAATCAGTTTAGGCCTTGGGCCTTTTTGTGAGTTATCTGCCTGAATGTTTTGTTTTCTGATTGTTGCGGCTACTGATGAGGCTGGACTTGCTGTCATTTTTACTTTCCATATTAAGATAATGAATGAGATTCGAATGAGGTTTCAGCTCTCTCCACCTCTCTCTCGATGTTATTCAGAATGGAGCCATCATAAAGCTGTAGTCAATGGGATTCTGGCCTCACAGAGTATGCACTAGTTGTTATTGGCCTTTGAATGATTTAATCTGCAGAACATTTGAGATGCTTTGCATGTGGGCAGTAGGAGATGCGCTTACAGAATGTTTGCATTTTCAGTATTTTATGTTTAAGTGATGCTTAAGAACTGCTACTTGGAAGGCTTTGCAGTCGCTATAATTTTTAATTATAGCAGTAGCTGAGGAATCTGTAATTGCTGGTGGTTTTTATTTTCATGTTTCAAAAATTAGTTTTGATCTTCTCTTTTCTCTCCTTACTCCCAACCCTGGTTCTGAAGGCCTCGCTACCATGCATTTTAAGGTTTTACATGCTCAAACCCATCCATTTTAGCTCAAATACGATTTGATAATTGAAGAGCAAATTTCCAAAACACACTCAGTCCATTTTTTGTGATTTTTTTTTTAGGTAACACTACTATTGGCATATTTTTACATGACCTCTTTACATGCAGTAGTATAACCGACCAAAAGCTCACTCAGTCCTCGCATAATACACGGTACAAGATTAGGCTAATTTCCAAAACTCACTCAGTCCAGTCGCACAGTCGCGAGCCGTACTTACTTACCCTGGTCTCCCAGGCGGTAGATCATAAACAATCATTGACTCCATGCTGTGTCGTGTAGTGGGATATAAAGATTAAACTTCAATTTACTTACATTTCAATTTACTAAAAATTTGTTTTCATTATATTTTTTAAACAACTTTGCCCAAACTAAAATGTACAAGAGTTGCACTTTAGAAACAGGCACTGAAAAATTACAAGCAAGTGTAAAATTTCAATTACAAAAATAATTTCCTGTAAGAATTGCTTTCCAGTAGGTAAAACAAGTAAAACGCGATTCTCCAAAAAAAAAAAAAAAGCTTTTGGTCTGAGTTTTGGAAATTTGCTCTTCAGTTGGCTAGTTAAGATGTTTGAGGAGTTTTAAGAGCAGTGTGGATTGTGACTATTAGAACTGGGTCTTCAGTTCAGGCCATGAAATCAAAACATGGACCAAATTTCTGAATGGAGCCGCTGTGGGATTTGAAAAATGTTAGTGCAAAGCTAATAACCACACACAGACATCTGAAGCTGGTAAAAGACAGGCCATGTTAGTGGTTTCGTATGACCCACACCTGCCATGACCCTTTTTGTTGTTGGACGCGGGGGACAGGTGAATGAATGCTCGCGCTCGGTGCCTTCCAGCAAACAGAGACCGGCGAGCTGTGGGTGCTTGTGCTCGCGGCGTTGGCTGTTATCTGCATGGTGGGCATCACTGCCACCGCCACAGCCGTGGGGGTCCTGACCAGCAACCTGTGCAAAGCCAAACTCTACCTGATCAATGCTCTCCTCCTCAACCTCATGCTGGCTGACAGGCTGCTCAGGGCTTTCGCCGTGCCACTCAAGGCTGTCGCTCACTTTCGAAACGTACCATTCTTCCAAGAGTGATTGGCATGTTTCCCCAGCGTAAATGACCTGAATGAACTGACCCATGCATCACTAGTCCATGTGTTAGGGGTGATAGGAAGAAAATTAATCCTGAGTCACTGACATGCTCAGTGCAGTAAGAAAGAATAAAACATAACGTGAGACAATAGAAAAGAAAACAAAAAAAGATAAACAATAGTGCAACACAATGACAAGAACATTCGTTCAACAAATAACAGTGTAACACGGTAACACCGCTGCGTGTAAAGACCAGCAGATGCAAAATGACTTATGAAAGTGGCTTAGTGTTAATGCAATAAAAACGAAATGCAATAAAATAGCGGCAGATGATAAGATGATGGATGATGGAATGAGATCAACATTCAATAACATTTAATCAATTCACAGACTAGACAGTTGCACAAATGCGATTCAGGACAGAATAATGACTTAAAAACAGAATGCGCCACTTTTTCACTGTCCGTACTGACACCTTGCATCTTGAATATCAGCAGCTATGGAGTACTGATACCATCCCACTTGTTAATATTGTAATTTGGTAAAAGCAGTTCTGTGTCCAAAATAAAACATAATAGATTTGTATTAATGGCTTTTACGATAAAATAAAATAAGATAAACCTTTATTAGTCCCACAAAGTGGAACATTTGCATTGTCACGGCAGAAAGTGGACAGTACAATGGTACGAGCGGCAAAAATGAAAAACAATGTAATAAAAACGATACCAACAGTACGGTATAAAAAACACAACATAAAATCTAGAAAGATAAACATGGACGTATGCATTGAAAATATGTATATTATGAGGGGCGTTGAATTAACAGGTACATTTAAATCATTTAATCACAGAAACAATAACGCATTCATAAAAATGCTGATTCATCTCACCACGTGACTTTAACCCCGTCTGATTCTCTGTAAAATGAAGGACGCAGATGAGAACGCTCTGCTGGGCCCAGTGAGTGGAGAGTATGTACTTAAAAACTGACAGATTGGACGGTTGTTTGGAGTATCGTTATCTACAATTCATGCAATAAGGAATTTTTGTATCATTGGAGTAAATCAAGTCTAAAATATCACCTCAAACGCAAAGCATTTAGGAGCGAACCCAGCGGTCCGAGGCAGAACAGCCTGATCCCGGCACCAGCGGCCCGCCAGACCGGACCAGACACTCAGACCCAAACTGAGCACGTCTACCTGTGACCCACTAACAAGCTCCCCAACAAAATGGTCTCTGTTGCTGTTTATTTTAAGATACCATGCATGCTGGACGCCAGAACTATTATATTAGGGGGCTCCCAAGCTCCAGCATTGAGTTCTCTCTCGATCTCTCTCCCTCCCTTGTTGTTTAGAAGTGACCAGCGAAGCCAAAATGCCCTTTGGCTGGAATCTCCCCCCTGTGGCTGCTGCAGGTCAGACCCCCTGTGTTCCTGGTGACTCCCCAGTGAGGAGTCGAGCTTCATTGGGCCGACTCAGCAGAGGAGCGACGTCTTCGCACCCCTCGGATGAGATCGGCCCTCTTTTAAAGCCGGAAGAAGGAGAGAGGCTCTCAGCACACCAGTTAAAGACTGTTTCTACTTTAGTTTGCTCCCAACTTGTTGTTTCCCTTAATTCTCATTAAACTCCTGGTGTTTCTGGTACCTCTGCTCCTGCATCCTCCTTCCCCGTGGCAGACATGACAAATGTTGATTATGCCAAAATTATTAAAATGTTTAAATACTTTTACAGCAAAAATATGTGTGATTAATTTAGATTGATTTATCAGAGAGCTTGTGATTAACTAGATTGTTTTAATCGTGTGACACCCCTAGTGTATATGTATATGTATATGTAAACTTGCACATTTGTAAATTAGATAACCTTACATTTGAATGGTAGGACATCGACTAAAAGTTACTGTGCTCTTTGGCATGATTTATCTTTTAATGCCCTAGTATACACACAAGGTGCTTGCTATTGTTCCCTGCATGTATTATAATACATGTATTATACAATGAATGCAACAGGAAGTGGAAAAACACCAACTCTGAAACTCTAAAACTGGATGTAAAAGAGGATGATTTCGACGTGTTCCTGTGATGCTTGGCTCCAGTAGGAAGCACTACAGTCCTTCAGAGGGTCTTATTTTGAAATGTGATGACCGTGGCCATTTTTTATGTGTTCTTGCAAAAGAAAAACAGTGAATTGCAGTGTTTTGTGACGGTCAGGAAACACTTAAACTACTGAAGAAAGGGTTAATGCCAAGTTCACTTCTTAATGAATTCATGAAAAATGCTAAACATTTGTTTTATTCAATTTGTGTAAAAACGCGCAACTGCCTATTTTTATAGTGTAAACCCTAAACGTGCCCCCAAAACACTGTAATTTCATTTTAAACTTAATGCATTACCCTCAAAGAAAATCTAAAGGTAAACCCGTATCCGTACTGTACAGAACAGTACACTGAACTACTGTCTCCCGCAGTGCTACATTGTAAAATACCGATGTTACCCCTGTATAGACTGTACTGCAATTCATGCACGCGTGTTTTCTTTGGTATGAGCAAGGTAAATACAGTAATAAATTCAATTAATTTACAGTAATAAAAATACAGGGCTTTAGGAAGAACAAAACGAAAAACATGAGAACACTCAGAGAAACACTCGAGACAGTGTTGTGTTAGAAGAGGGTTATATTTTATATGGAAATCTAGCTGAATTTACATCAATATTTATGTTACAAAATTAGTAAATTATATTTTTCTTAATAATTTAGCACCAAAATGCATGAAAATTATATATTGCCACAACAATAGCAACAAAAAAGCCATTTGTGGCCGCGATTGTTAGTTAGGTTATAAGAAAAAATCTGCGAATGACTGAAGCCACAAACTATGTACACTGTGCACAGTGCCAGTGTTGGTGCCAGTTTCGATGTGGGTGCAGGAGTGCACACAACTTTGAATACACCCTTTTCCTAATTATACATATAATAGCAGTGTTGTTTTAAGTGTGTAATTGTGTTATTTGATGACCAGTTTACTGCACTCCAGTTTGGGAAACTCTGGTAAAAAAAAAAAAAAAAAAACAAGTCTGCATTGTATTATTGTTACTGCATTTGTTAAACTTCAGAAATAAAAGTTCTTTGTAATGGAAAAGTCTATAGCCACAAGTAAAACTGTCCTTCAAAGTGAGTACTTTTCTTTGGCAATGAGCAAACTCCACAGCACAGAGTGAAAATCTCTTTTGGACTGAAAAAACGTTCTTTCCGTGGAACCAGCCAAGGGATAGTGAGTGTGTAAGTGTGTGGCTGGGTGCCAAAACAGCTGTGATCCGTTGAGTTATGGACCTCTGAAGATGAACTGTGGTGCCTGGCACCAAGACATTAGCAGCAGATTGCTTGACTGGACTGAGATCTGGGGAATCTAGAATCCAAGTCAACATCTTTGTCACAAATCATTCCTGAATTTTTTTTTTTTTTCGCATTCATACGGGGCCACTGCTATTAGGGAACACCGTTGCTTTGAGAGGGGTGTACTTGGTCTGCAACAGTGTTTAGGCAGATGCCATGTGTCGAAATAAAATCCACACAAATGCAGAACCCAAGATTTCCCAGCAGAACATTGTCCAGAGCATCATTCAGCTTCCACCGGCTTTCCTTCTTCCCATAGTGCATCCTTGTGCCATCTTTGAAAGAGGTATGTGAAACACAAACATGGTTGTCCACGTGATGTAAAAGAAAATGTGATTCATCAGAACAGGCCACCTTCTTCCATTGCTGCAAGGTCCAGCTCTAATGCTCATGTGCCCTTTGTGAACACAGGTGTGTTCTAACACTTTTCTATCATACCACAGATCAAAGTATGTATATACATATAGACACTTTGATATAGACACTTTGATCTATGAGAGCGAGAGAGAGAGAGAGAGAGAGAGAGAAGGAATCCTAGCTTGTACATATTATGAATGTTTGTGAAAGACACATACATGAAAAACATTGGACACTGGCATCAGCTCACGGTCTTCATATGTTTGTACATGCCAAGCATTTTTGATGTCGTAAAACACTTTGTCAACACAGGAACGTGGCACAAAGATCTGGTACGTTTGCACACTTTTCAGACCTCTGGAAACGGTTTGTGAACATGTAAGCAAAGCCACAAACCTCACATGTAGACCTCAGGATGGGCCAGAGATACCACAGAGAATATAATCTCACGGGGTCATTTTCCTTTGAGTGTTTCAAGAATCGCACTCTTGTTTTCAACCGAACTGAATAAAACACAAGCATGATGATTCTATTGAATAAAAGGAAACTACAAATTATATGTAGTAATTATGTAGTTTCAGTTCAGTTATAACTAGAAACATATATAGTACCCAAAAACTCCAGCCTCCAACAAAAACTACCAATTACTGACTCAGTACCTACTCTGTTACCCGTAGACATGTTCTGCTCTGTAGCGATGAAGTCTTTATACAAAGGCACTCTTTATTCTCTCCATGTCAACCAGAGGAGGATGGGTTCCTCTTTTGAGTTTTGGTTCCTCTCGGGGTGTCTTCCTCCAGCTTTAGGGAGTTTTTCCTCACCTCTGCCGTCTCACTAGGAGCTCGGACCTGGATTCTGTAGAACTGCTTTGTGACTAAGTCAGTTGTAAAAAGCCATTTATAAATGCAATTGAACTCAGTTGAATTGAATTGAATATTAAGACTGCTCTGAAGCCCCAGAAGCCCCTGTTGGTTCTCTTCTGGTTGGGAGCAAAGAAAACACTAACGTGTGGAGGACAGTTGAACTCCAGGACCAGTGCTGCTCTCACACACTGAACATCATATTGACCGTGGGGTTGAAAGGTGCTGACTTGAAGAATGTGGTGACCCGTTATTAATTTAGAATCCACTGTGGTCTCTTGGGAACGGCTGCTGAGTCATGATGCGACGCTGCTCGGAGAATGACGCAGTCCACCGCCGCAAGGAGTATGAACCACTGTCCAGCACCACAAGGAGAATGACCCACTGCTCGCCTCCGCGAGGCATATGACTATAATGTGCCCAGTTTTATTGACCTCCACAATAGTCCATGCTATTCAGAGCGCCATCAGATGCACTGAGACCGCCTGAATACATAGAGCCCATTTGGAGTCCATTGTTCACAAGGGAAGAAATTAGGAGGTAAAAGCTTCCGACATTTGTAAAGGCTGGGTTTCTTATGCTCTGCAAGTATGAACCCAAACATAAGAACGCGAATCGAGCCACGCTAAATGTCCAAAAACGTGTGAAGGAATGCACGCAGGGAAGATGAGCAATATCTTAACCTGACTGACCAGAATCTCGCTGTGATGTTCCCAGGTTCTATAAATACAGAATAAAGAACCTAAAAGTATTGGAACAAAAACCCAGGGCTCCTCTTCAGCTCAACAGCAACACATCAGTGTGACAAACCTGAATAACCTCTCTTTGGTTATTGTGGTTGATAATTCCGTTATTCATGAGCAGTAAGAAATCTGCATACAACTGCATCTGTGAAGCGGGGTGTTGGGTCTTGCTGAGTGAACTATTCAAATTGTGCATGTGGACCAGTAGGCAGAGACCTATTTATCGAACAGAATTGTTCAAACGAGGCTGACGCCAGTGGGGCAAAATACAGCCTTTTCCATTAAACGCTTTCAGATTCAGAGCCGTTCTGACTGTGGCAGAATAATGCAGTAATGTTGGACACTGCATGCTAATGGGGGTCCTGAAACGGCCTTCTACCTAAACCTTACCACAAGTAAATGAATGAAGTTTGTTTTCAAGAATATAAGGGGTGTGTCCGAAATCGCGCACTTGCACACTTTTAGTGCGCGATTTTAGTGCGTAGTGCGTTCACACTGCAACTAAGCGAAAACTCAGTGCACTGAAAG